>VUQI01019187.1:0-16913 GCA_015106735.1 Paratilapia polleni | reverse complement strand
ATGTCCTCCTCATTCTTCAACCAGCATTTGTCGCAAGTCAGCCAATGTGGTTGTGTTGGTCACTCTGGCACGAACAGCACGCCCAAGCTGATCCCACAAGTGTTCAATGGGGTTGAGGTCAGGACTGCAGGCAGACAACGTCATCCTCTCCACTCCCAAATTTTGGAGGTAAGACATAGACAGGACAGAGGAAGGCAAAGAGAGGGAAACACTTGGGAGAATAGAATAACAAAGAAATCATAAGTATGACAAATATAAAATCAGATAATGCATTTTAGCATCCAGATAATACACACACACCTTAAAAAAAATCAAGCTTAAATGCCTTAAAAATGTATTTTAAAAATGTCTTTTCTCAATCAAACCTAACTAAGTTAGAACAACACTGGTTATTTTCCATTAGAGAATTCTGTATTTTTTTCTGTGATCTTTTCACTGTTTTTTTGAATGAATATGATTTTATAGGAAAAATAAACAAATGAGTATCTGCTGATTCTATCACGCTGACCTTTATTTCACTAAAATTTAACTTGGATCTCTTTGTATCGTTAGTAATTCCAAAACTGTGGGTTGCAACATGATAGAGGATACCTGGTTTAGTTAAAAAGTAAAAACAATGCAGCTATATTTAACATGTTATATTTAAGATAAGTACATTATTTCCAGATATTTCTTTTCCTGCAATATGAAATGGCTTGCATTATATCATCATACAGTTTTTGAATGTTTTGAAAGTAAATGAATCGAATTCCAAACAATTTTGATGCTGTTAGCTTTTTTTTTTTTTTTTTAATTATGACATTTTTACCATTTTTAATATTTACTTTTTAAGTCATGAAGTATTTATGGCAATTAAAGTGAATGAGTAGGTTGTGAGATCCAGTTACACATTCTGATAAAACAGTCTTACAGTTAAAAAAAAAATATTACAGTGTAAAGTTTATTCTTTACCTGTACATGTTTGTACGTTTAAGTTGAGTGACTGCAGTTTGTCCAATGGGTTTGACAGCAGCTGTAATGGTTATGGGCAGGGAAGAGAACCCAACTCGAGACAGTGAGTCTGAGCAGGTGCAATTACACAATGTCATGTCTGACCACGTCATCCATTTAAAGCACAAACCATGAAAGCCTGTTTGTGAGTTTGTCTGCTTCTGAATCCCAGGAGACTCTGCAAGTGTACAGGCTGCAAACTGACAGCGTGTGCGTGTGTGTGTGTGAGTGTGTCTCTGTGACTCCATGGATCTTTACACGAACAGATCATATGTGTGTTTGCTTGTCTTTGTGTGTGCCCGCTCCCCTGTGTGCTGTGCATCTGGGGAGTGAGCCGCTAACAGTGATAAGTTACAGCAGCAGCTCCAGGTGCTGGAGTCAATAAAAGCTCATTAACTCAACAAGAGGGTCAGTGGTTCCGTCCACCACAATATACCTCCCACTTTGTCTTCTTCACAGGGGGGGAGTGATGTGTGTGTATGAGAGGGTGTCTGCATTTTCCTTTGCGTATGCGTGCATGTGTGAGCTAGCGGATCAATGGGAATGCGCGGTGCATTTCCTCTGACTTTACAAAGATGGGGAGGGAGAAAGTGGAGGATGGAGAATAGAAGAAATACAAATAACTTGACCAATAATAACAGTGATCATGAAAGAATTTGTCATAATGCTTGATGACCATTTTACTGATTGATTTCTCATTTTTCTGCCAAATTCTGGCATCAGTTCATTTCAGTACAAATTCCAGAAATTGTTTAAGACAACTAATGTTCCTTTTCAGGAAATACATTTTAACTGGCGCAATTCACCACTTACGATAGGACTGTTTCAAATTTGATGTGTTTGCTGGCTCTTTGGAACATCTTTAAGGGGAATTTCCGTTATGCCTGCTGTATTTCTGTGACTGTATGGGTCAGGTTTACTTTGTACTTTCCACCTCAGGGAGGCATCTCTGTATTTGCTGTAGTTGCACAGCTGGGATTACTCTCATCCATGGACACATGGGGATTTTCCAAGGCTGGCATCAACAGGTCCTACTCTTAAAAGTGGACCTATTATACTTTTAATGTTATTGCATTTTCTGTCATGTATATACTGTTATGAAATGGTGGATACTCATATTTAACATGATCAAAGTTTAATATAATAAGGTCAGCGTCTATGTACAGTTTTTTTCTAATCTTGGCTTTTCATAATATCAGTGAGAGGGGATATCCCTATCCCTATTCTGTGAGCACAAAGGTCCCACCCACCTGCTCTTTACAAGGGGCAGCCAATCAGAAGAAAACTGATTTAAAGGGAGGGGGAATGCTGCTAAAATGGCTTGTTTCAAACAGTGGATGAATTGGGGAGCTACATCAAAGCCCTCTATAAAATAAATAATGATCTTGAACTGTGAATCATGTGAAGCTACTCTAATAAACTCCAAGAACAAAAATATGGAGGTGAAAATGAACATATCGTTTTCCAGGATAATGGACGCAGGAAGACCACCATTTTTTCGAGGTATGCTGTGTAATTCTCCCTCTGCTTCTTTCAGTTGCTTTAGCTCCTTTTCTGTTGACTGTTTCAATTACTACACTACGGCTTTCTCTATCTAAAGCTGAGCTCAGACAACAAGATTTTAGTTAGATTTACGTATCTGGTTTTCTTGCTCCACACAAACCTTTGAGCTTGAGATAAAAACCCCAAAATGTGGTCTTTTTTCTTTAGGTTAGAGCACTGAGAAAAACAGAACCTCACCTGCTCCGGGAGCCTTTCCAGAGCCCTCAATGTATTATGTTTTGCTTGAAATTATTGCCAAAATTAAAATCAAAGGTGCTTTGTGGATAGTTTTAATCTTCCCGATAAACTGTTTTGCCAGTCCATTGTGGTATATTTTAGCATACTGGTCTGGTCTGTGTTGTAATGCCCTGTGTTCTGCTGACTTGTGTTTGGTCTGAAGAGGTTGTATCTTGTGTCTCATATGGAAACGTTAGCTTGTGCCTCAGGGAAAACTTCATTAATTCATCAGAGCTCTCTCTCTCTCTTTCTGTGTAGTGGCTTTGCTTCTGCTCCTCTGTCTCTTTCATTCTTTGGTTTTCTCAGATTCTGCATCTCTTTCTGCTGCTGTTTTTTTCCCCGTCACTCATTCCCTCGTTTCTTCTGCTGCTTGTTGGTGTGCTTGTCCTGAGTCTGTGCAGTAATTCCATCTTAACTCTCTTCTCTTTCTCTCTCTGTCTTTACATGCCATCACCCAACCGCTGCTTTATTGCTTTACATAACACAGGCTAACTAAACTGTTTTTTACTCATCAATCTTTCATTACAGCACCGTTGTGAGCTCTCCTTAACAAGCTTTTAAGCTGAATAATGCACCAACCGGTGGCCAGTGGCCTCTGCTGCAGGTCCGTGAACATTGGTTCTTTGTGCATCTATAATGTCAGATTTACAGTCTCGTAGATCAGTTCATTTCCATAGCAAAGTGCAGTCACTCCATTGACCCATCTGCTACTGGCATTGCATTGAACAGCTCTGTTCCCCTAAAGGGAGGTTGCAGGGTTAAGTGCCTGGCCCAAAGGGAAATGTGGACAACTTGTGGCATGGCAAACCACTTTGTCACTTTGCTGTGATCTATAATCTGTTAAATTAGGAACCATCATTGGTCAAACATGTTAAAATATTGTGAATCAATCTTCTGTGGCTCTTGGGAAAAATGAGTAGTTGCTGTAATGACTCTCACGGACCATTGTGAGGATGTTACTGTAATGGTTTTGAACTACAGTTTGAGGCATTATCAGTTCACACTAATACACCTTCCTTTGTTAGCAAGGTGTATCTGTAATTCACTATAAGATTAAACAGGATTCTAATAAATTAATAAATTTTAAGATAAAATCACACTTGTATCTTCTTTCAGTATGGATAAGCTCTGAACAAGACAAAGTGACAGCCACCTGTCACTCAAAGTGGCCACACCATTAACTACGCATAACTTTGAATCTTAATTCAACTACATAGGTGACTTACGCAAGATATCCATGTACAGATGATGAACAGAGAAATTAGCTATGGAGTAGTCTTGGGCGGTATCACGGTAGGCCTATACCAAAGTATTTAGAAATCCTGATGGTGTTAACTACATAAAACTGTTTGTTCCCGCTGATAAAGGTGAGCAGTCCAACGTGGATGGTGTTTGTGCACTATTTGCCTCTAAAACGTTGATACTAAAAAGGGACATAATTCAAACTGCACATCTGACTCCACAGCTATTAACAAATAAACTGGGTCACAGGTAAATAGGTATGTCTTCATTGCTGCATGGGATCTGAGGCTCTGTAATTAACATCTAAGATTCATTAAAAAACAAATCGTTTCTGGGGTTGGAAAAAACAAAAATCAGGCTACTTATCACCTCGTATAATAAAATAGTGCTCTATTTACTCATCAGCCAGTCACAGAGCAACATTAGCTTTGACTGAATTATGTTTTTGGCCACCTGATGAAGCCAAAGTCCAGAAAACCTTCCTTTTGTATCTGAATTAAACATTTGCTTTGTAAATGTACCTAGTAAAAAGGTTAAATTCTCACCTGATAAATACTAATATCAGGCGATATTAGTATACTGATATTATTATACTGATAAATATTAATGAAACACTCTGTCACTCTGTTATATTGCTGCTTATCTATGTCAACCCCTTCATCCCCCAGGGTCCTGCAACGGGTTCAGTAGGATTTTTCTTTTCACACATATGCATTATTGGTACATGTTTCATTTCTAAATTTGGAGTGGGTTTCCCCTCCAAATGTTTGTGCTTTCTTGCCTTTGCTTAGTTCTTGGAGGATAATGTAAATCCAGGCTTATTAGCCAAAAACTGCTGCCTGTTGCTGCAAATTTTGTGGGTTGTTCAACCTCTGTGAGTTAAAAGTGCTTCATAGAGCTGCAGGATGATAATTCACTGTTGGTTCATTAATATGAGTGACACCTAACCTTGGACTCTAGAATAAATAGACGTGTGACAGTAATAGTCTGCACTGAACAGAAGTCTCACTGAAATGAATGGGATGTATTGAATAGTTCAGGACAAATCCACCTGTCACTTCCCTGATGTTGCAGTTAAAGTGTCTGATATAGTGGTGGACAGAGCTGATAGTGAAGACAGCTTTTAAGTAGCCCACTGTTGCGCCTGATCACAAATACGAACATTTCAGGAAAATTAAAGTATGATACAGCCTGATCATGTCTAAAGTGGACTAGACACTGTGAAAATTTAGCTATAATGTGCAATATGAATCTTTTAAGCTTGGGCATGGCATTAATTTTGACATATGCAAACCAATGAGAGAAAAGGCTACTAAAACAAGATTGGCTATGACTCAGGCTACAATTCTTTGGCTATTTCTTTCAGTGCTACACCTTGAAGGACATATCATACAAACATGTTTTCTGTTGCCACAAAGCAACTAGATTTTGTTGTTGGAACTTCAGGCGTTTAGTTTTGCCTGTTTTACCTCCATCCCTTATATCCATTAACACAGCCAACTTTAAACCTCTCTCACTGAGCCACCGTCATGACCACGATTGTTCCATGTTTGTCATATTTCATGTGGGACATCCTAAAATTGCACAGTGCATACCCAAGTAATTGTACTGTGGTGATATCAACAAGTGAAATCCAACGCTTAACTCCAAATCAACACGTACAGTATGTCCTGTGTGTCTCTGATGAGTCTGTGGTTAACCTCTTGTAAGAGACAAAGGATTATTGGACAACTGGACAGCACCTTGTTGGTTGATAATATTTAATCTGCAGGAGCTTTAAAGTCAGAACCTCTAAGGCACGGCAATACAAGGTCTGTCACGTTTGCAGGTTGAACATTATGAACAGATTTACACTTCAGTATCTGTGTTGACAATAACTCTGCAACAGAGAGGATCATCACATTGTGTTTTAATGTGAAAAGCCAGTTTGCGTAGCTGTCTCATTAACTAAATCTGCTCTCTGTAGCTACAGATGAGGTTTCCTGTCTGTGTAGTGTAGTCTGGAGTGTTATTTGTGCCATTTCAGTGCTCTCTGATAGGCCGTTATGTAATGTTGTGTATTACTGCACATAACACCTCGCAATGGCTGCATGGGCACTTGCAAATAAAACACACATTGTAACTGCGCATAATTTTCACAGAAACTTTTATAATTATTTTTAGTGTACTGCTAAATTTGCATAAGCTTTGAGTGGAATCAGAAATGGCCACAGACATTGGATTATAAACAAGGTAATTATCTCAGGGTATCTTAGCATGAAGGAATAAAAACAAAGTGAAGTTTCTCTGCTCACAGAGAGCAACTTTGAGTTTGCGTCTTGCCAAATGGACTTCCCAGAGGTGATGTCAGTCACAACAGGGCAGCCAGTAGTGCTAATTTAGTATTTCAGCAAATGTTTATTTAAATTTTTTCTTTTTCATGTTACCGTGAGGAAGTTGCAGTTAAACACCCACCGAGCTGACTCAGTCATCAGGCATAAACAGCCAAAAGCAGCAATAAGTTCCAGACAAAGTTCACTTTAATGTGGTTTTAACTACCTGGCAGCTGCATCCAAGACAGAGGCCAAAGTACAAAGGTGGGGATATCAGTGCACTAGTGAAATTTTATCGATTTCACTCCAAACATTGTCTATATTCCATGATGAGATGTACTTCTGCCAAGAAACAGCTGATGCTTTTATGTGATCTTTTGGAAGAAAACTTCCTCTCATGGCTCTCCTCTCTCGTCTCCAGCGGCACGGGAGCGTTTGTTTTATTGTCAGGCCCCATCCTGACGTGCAGCGGGGCTGATGGGAGCAAATCTGCTGAATAAAACACTGGCACTGACATTAAAAGCTTCTTGCCAAAATGATTAGATCCACCACCTCCTGAGGTGCAACAGTCATTGAGGTGTGTGCATGTTTGTACGGCTAGAGGTGCATTCAGCTATTTAACGCCTGGGGGAACCCCGACCACTTTGCACACACATGCACAGATATTCCTCAACAACAGCATTTGTTCAGGGGTCTTTTTAATCACCCCAGTGTTCCTCTGAGGGGACTGAAACTGAGGCAGGAGTGTGTGCGCTGTCAACACTTAACAATGGTGTGCAAGACCATTAGGGAAATCACCAAGAACAATCATGGCCACACATCGCTGCCTTCTTTATTTTATAGCAGAGACTGACAGATAGTTACCACAGCAGAACAACTTTGTCTCTGTCTCATTTTCTGTAGCTTTCTGTCTGTCTCTTCTTTTGCTTCTTTATCTACTTCCTCTCTGCACTTTTCTTTTCCTTTCCCCTCCACAGCTGCAACTCCGTAAGGTTTAACTAACTTCCAGGCAGAAAACTTACATCTGAGTGGATTGGCTGCATTTTCCCTTCACTGTCAGTCATTTTTTCCTCTTCTTTCTCAGTCTCAAGGTGTCCTCTTCTTCTTAGCCACTACTACTACCTCTTCTTTCTTTCTTTCTTTCTTTCTTTCTTTCTTTCTTTCCCAGTTCATCACCCCAGCTTTCCCCAGAGTCTTCTCTAACTTTCCTCCCATTTTTTTGTCCTCTCTTAAAATTCTTACCAGCTTTCCTCTTCCTCTTTCTGTTTCTCAGATAAGTGCATCAGTCACTCCCACTCAGAGGATTGCCGACGTTAGATCGTCTTGTGTGAGAGAGAGGTTGTACCCATCAGAGTCGGTCTCTGGAGGAATTCACTTTACACATGTGCTGCTGCGGTTCAGACTGAGCCTTATACATATTCATCAACGTAACTCAGCATTTCCAGAAATATAGAAAGCCTGATGCATACTGTCTGAGTTTATTAAGCCAAGTTATGTGCCACTCGGTGTGATGAAATGATACAGAGGAGAACTGGAGAACCCACATAAACTTCATTTTTTACCCCAGGTTTTATTCAGTAAAAGTTATTATAAGTTCAGGGCAGTGAAATACTTTCTTATTTGGAATAGTAGACTACTGTACAGGGGTAATAAGCTCATAAAATGAACAGGAAAATGACCAAATGTACACATACACACACAAACAGGAGAAAAAAAAGCTGAAGGCAGATGTGAGGTGAAGTTTTTCTTTTTAATGGACACAGATTTGTTTTTGTCGTGGTAGTTTCATAAATAATAAATGTGTTTTATTTTATTTGTCAAACACTGTTTGGCACCCTTGACTGAGCCAAATCTGTGATATTACATTCACTGTTTACATCACAGTTAGCACCAGCGTGCTAACAATGTGTTATGATTTTCATCATATAATTAAAACTAAGACAAGAGCAATTAATAACCAGCATGTATCACCTCCTTAAAACATCTGCCCATGAGAAGATGCTTCAGATCATGATCAGATCTGTTTGTCTCCTTCTCCATATTTTTCTCTTCCCATCGTTCTGGAGCAACTTAATCTTGGTTTCATCTTTTTTTTTCTTCCCAAACCTGAGGCAGACTCTTTCAGATGTTTCCTGGCAAAGTCTAATCTGCCTTTCCTGCTCTTGAAATGGGTTTGCACCTTGTTGCAAACTCTGTGTTTAAATTCCTAAATAGTTAATACAATACTTTTGTAAATCCCTTGAATTATAACTGAAAATCTGCACTTCAATTATATGATTGTTAGATTTAAAATCCAACTGTATATGCACCACCATGGCTCTGATAGTAATATGCTATTTTCCACATCAGGAACTAGCAGGCCATTTTAGATCAGTGAACGTACCTTTGTATCACCCAGAAGGACTTCTCTCAGGGCTGTTTTTGGGAGAGAAACAAAGCATCTCCTCCTTTGCCTTTGGGCACGGCTGAACACTGATTAGTTCAACTTGGAACCAAACAGTCATTGTTGGGAACAAGTGCCATTTAAGAAAAAAAAAAAATAGCCACCTATCACAAGAACAGCAGACTACAGCAATCTTAAACATTGTAAAATTTGTCACATTAGTGGACCCAACACACAGCAACTATTTTTTGGCGTGCTTGGAACTAAAGCTGTCGTAAAATTATTACATCACCTCGTGGATCTGGTGGATTGACCTCAATAGAAAAGGCCCCCCCAAAATGGCTAAAAAAGAGACGCGGAAAAGAAACAGGCAGTGAGACTAAATTAAGAAATAAGAAACAGCAACACAATATCTTGAACAAACTATGAAAACCTGGGGACTAGCTTGCTGACATTTATTTAAAGAGGGAGCTCACAGTAGTGACCATACAATCTGTGGTAACATTACTAATCTTTCATGGCTTTCAATGTTTTAGCTGCTGTATGCTCAACAACAAGGGCAGCTAGCAAAAATCCATGACAGTGTTACAATGGGACTTATTTTTGATGTTCAAAACAATAATCAGATTAGTAAAAAATAACTAAAATGTGAATTAAACTTGTTGGGTGTAAAACTGGGGATGCATTGCAGTGCTTGTTGACATTCTGGAACAGGAGATCTAATCAATCAAATTTATTACTTCCTTCAATCATTTTAGCACATTTTGAGAATTAATCTTTTCCACTAGCCAACTTGGTATCTGGTTATCTGCCAGGGTGGCTGATTGAGACAGTCACTCCGCCAAAATCCACCAGTATCGGCTGGTGTTCATTTCAGATTTCGTGTGATCTGTCCAACTTTGTTAGCAGTGGTGCCCGCCTGTCTGGGCTTCAGCCCACCTTAATCACACTCTCGATGTTTGTTTGTCAGTGGGCAATATAGGCTTGGCAGTCAGTCAGTGTAATTGGCTATGCACCAGCAACTTAAAGCCAAAACAGAGCCTTATTATGCAGCTACTCCCCAGTAAATCCTACACCAAATTGGGATTTCATCCAGTGACAATTAGTAGGATATACAGTGCAGGATGTTGACTAAATAAGACTAACACATGTAGGAGTAAATTAAAAAAAAAATGGAAAAAAGTACATCAATTAGTAAAGACAAATTAAAGTGAGAACAATGTAAAAGAGGAAAACATGCAGCTGTGGTGGTGCTGCTATACAAGAGTTTTTTTTTACTCTCACCTCTTGCTCCAACACTTTGCACTCACTTATTGATCCAAATGCCACAGACATATACTGTATCACCTGGTGGAGACACTGTAGTCACTGAAGGCTACTGCACTGCGCAGCAGTCATTTCCCATCAGTGGCCTCCTAACAGCATCTTGTTCTTTTGGAACAGAGGGGATAGGAAAGACCTCAGTGCGGCAGATTTGCCTGGTGAACTGAGAGAAGCTTGGTGTAAAAGTGGAGAGTTGGGATGATGTTGCAGTAGTAATGCAGCACAGTGCAGCGTTAATGGCTCAGAGACCAGGAGATCTGCATTTATAAATATAGCAATTTTAACTTTTCTGTACGAAAGGGACCAGAAACCCCTGTCTGTGACGTCACCAAGAGACACTTTTTGAAGCTGCTGCATTTAAAATTAATGAGCTTGTGGGTTCAGTCTTAGTATGGAGGGATATGAATATAATAATGGATAATCTTTATTTATAGAGCACATTTCTTAACAAGATTACATGAGGTTGCACAAGTAGAAACAATAAATAAATAACCAAGTGGTGTAATAAAAAAAGAATCCATTCACACAATTTACAAGACAAAAACTGCTCACACCATCGCTGACTGCTGCACCGTTATGTTGCAAGTCTCATGTGGCGGGGCAAGCAACCAGATATAAATGTTCTGTTTAGCAGAAGAAATGATGAAAGAGAAGTGGTAATGTTACAGGGCGCTCGCTACAAAATGCATTAAAAAACTCGTTATCCATGTATTATACATCCATTTCTGCAAATCAGCTCAAAGCACTGAGGACCTGACCACTAACCATCAACCCAAAAATTACTATGTTCAGCTCATGTATCTTTACACAAAGTAACTACACGTGTATATAATGAAAACTGACTTTTAACCTTATGCACATGTCTTTCAGGAAGATATTGTTCTTAGCATTTTATCACCAGCACTGCAGCAACGCTCATTTAATCTATTCTCTGGTACCTATTCAGCATGAAGCCATATAGAAAATGACACTAACTTTAGCCTGACAAAAAACAACACCTTACATCTGCATTTAGTACAAGCTACAATAATTAAGAGCTCTTTACAATGTCATAAGCATGGACGGGCGCTGGAAGTAACTACTAACCCATTGGTTAAGTCTGCCGACTTAAAAGCAAGTAATTTTGGGGGGGCGTGACATATCTGGGTCAACCCTTTCCACTCAGTCCACTTGTCTTTTTTTTTTTTTGAAACCAAAACTGAAGTTATTTTATTAGGCACAGCTAGCGCCACAAGTATCTTAACTAAGACATTTGGTCCTCTAGCGATTTCTGTTCGAACTGCAGTCAAAAATCTTGGTGTTTTTAAATGTGGCGAAGGGCAGCTTTTACCAACTGAGAACCATTGCTAAATTAAACAGTTTTGTCTCTAAAGGATTTACTAATCATCGAGTTTATCACCTCTTAGCTGGACTACTGCAAATCCCTGAATTGCCCAGTTCCACTTTTTCTTGACTGTAGATGGTTCAAAATGCAGCTTCTAGCTGGTACAGAGTAAAGACAGCACATCGCTCCTGTCTTAGCTCAATTGCAAAGGCTACCTGTGAAATACAGAAATGATTTCAAAATTGTATTATTTCTTTTCAAAGCCTCTGTGGATCAGCCCCACAATATATCACAGATCTTTTAACTCCATATTTTTCCTCCAGGTCCCTGAGGTCATCCTCCCAACAGCTTCCCTCAGTGCCCCCCCTCACCTAAAAACTAAAGGTGACCAGGCCTTTGCTGTTCTTGCTGCCAGCCATCACACATCAGAACCTTTCCAACAGCAGACACTTTTAAATCAGTTTCAAAGACCTACCTATTTTCACTTGCTTATAGTAAAGTCTGAGGTGGCTCATGGTTTTGTCAAACACACTGTGAACATTTTCTTACTGCTCTTTTATTTCAGCTCTTGCTTGTCTGATTTTATTTATCTATCATTTATTTATTTTATTAGACTCCTTTTATAATTTTATCCCACAGTTTTAAACTATTTTATAGTTTTATCACATTTTTAGCATTATTGGGAGTTTTTCTTTGCTTTTCATTTCTGTTGTGCTTGCGTGAGTTTTTTGTTTTATAATTGGGTTTTTGGAGACCTGGAATGTAAATGTGTCTGGAAACCACTCTGGGTCAATTCCCTTTGTTTTAAATGTGCTATATGATTAAAAGTGACTTGACTTTTATTCTCCACACAGACAACAACAAAAGTCACACAGACACAACAAAAGCCTGCTCAAACTTTATTGGTCAATAGAAAATGGGCAACAAACAGAGGCCAGAAAGCTTTGGGCACTGTCTACAGATTCTGCATATTCATATGCAGGTACCTGTTTATATAGATTAGGAGGCCCCAAACTGTTGAGCTGCTTAAACCCCAAGCAATTCCCAACATTTTGCTTTCAAAGCAGCAGCTCTTGGTCTTCTTAGTTCCTACTTAGCACAGGTGATGCAACACTGTGGTAAAGCTGCCCCTGTACAAAACTTGTAGTGTTGCTTGCAAATTCAAAATTATTATTATTTTACATGTTACACAGCATCCAGACTTTTTGGAAATTTGGTTGTACCTCTTCTGGCCTAGACAAGACACGACACTAAAGCACTTAAAATTAGATAACAGATTTCTAATGCCAATAATAAAACTAAATTCTACACCAAAATAAACACAAACACAAGCCAAAAATAGCCCACATTGTTGCACAGATCGTTTCTGGTGCTCATGTTCGGAACAGACAAGGCACGTAGCACCAGGTACGATATTTCTAGTCAGTGGCTTATGTATCCAAAATTTAGTTAAATTTGATTGTTGCATTTAATAGTTACAGAAGTTGATTCACAAAAATCAACTTCAAATTAATAACCACTAACAGTAAGGCTTCAAAGTAAAACACCACTTGCTTTAGGGGTCCTCCAAATTGGGTCACTTCCAAGTTTGCTGAAAATATGTTAAGAATATATATATAACTGAGGATCTCACAATGCAGTTATTTTGATATTTATGTGCAGGGCCGTACCCAGGGTTTAATTATTTTATTATTATTTTTTTAAATTTAACAAGGTCCAGACCTCAGTGACCTCATAGCTGGTTATGGTCATGAGTACATGAGAAAGAGGTTGGTGTATGAATGTGGCTGGTTATTATTCATCAGCTGATGAATGAACCACTGATAAAGCATGAAGGAAGCAGTGTTTGTGCCAGTCAGTTAAATAAAGTGCCTCCCAACTTTTTTGGCTCTTGACTAAGGAATGCCTATTTCTAAACTTGTTTGCAGTGTCCTCTGGTTGTTGCTTAATGTAAAAGTAATTTCCCTATAATTTTCTCCCATTAAAGTCTAAAAACTAATCAGTAATTTTTCCTGTCCTGTCAATTAAGTCACAGTACATAAACGTCATCATATCATCCACTAATCAAAACCACATCTGACATTAATACATTTTTGAACATTTCTGAGTACACTAACTTCTTTTTGGCCCTTATGTGAAGGGCCGTAAGGATAAAGTCAAGGCAACAATTAGAACACTTAGTAAAACTCTCCAGTCGGCCTCAGTGGGCTCCATCATTTCTCTGGTGTTTTCCTGCCTGCTGTAGTGGAGAGATTTACACAGTTTACTACAGTTTGTCAGTTTGATTAATTTTCTTCACAACTATAAACCACCTACAGCACTATTAGTCCTTAATAAGAGCCAGCTGGATAGAAGCAGCTGAACTTTCAATGTTGATGGAAGTAGAAGAAAATGCAGCAACTGATTGGGAATGATGACTATATCAAAGAAAATAACGTGTTTCACATATGACAGAGTGGAGAGAGACGAGCTCTTGTGTAGGTAGCAGGTAGATGGTTACTCTGGCCAGTCTCCTGTGATGGCTGTGAATAACACTCATTTTGCACACAACAAGTGTTAAACTGTAGCCAAGAGTCAGTTCATCAGCAGTGGAGAACACGTGAGCGCACCTAAAAACAGACGAGAACAAAAGACATCATCCTGCTGTTCTGGAAATTACTGAATAACAGCAGCAGATCAATAAAGTGAGCTAAATCTGTCAGTTTGTACGAAGAGTCAGAGTCTAGCGCAGAAACAAGCTGTTCTCATTACCTTCACACGGTGGACAGCAGTGATCACCCCACTGTGTGTTTGAATATGTGAAGAGATGCAGCATACACCAGTGGTGGGGGTGGTTAGTGGGATCCACTTGTTAGCTAAACGATACAATTAGCACCGAAAACTGGAAGGATTCTTGAGGAACGTGTTACAGAACTTGCTAAAATACTAGTTTTTATTTTCAAAGAGGGCTGTTTTGTTAAATGCTAGTGTGCCGAGCAGGTAAAACCCTTATTAGCCTTGTGGTTGTAGCAGGTCTGATAGTGCACGTGGTGTGGAGCTGAATTGATTTTCTGAGGCTATGTTGCTGTGGAGCACAGTGGAAAAGCTACAACAGCATACAAAGCAGAAGCAGGTGTTCTGCTGACTTGGCACATGGCGTGTAACCATAGCATGTTGTAACCATAGCAACATTTATTACAGACCAAAGGTCTGGTTTTAAGGGTTTTGATGTTTTTTGTATTTTCCTGCTTTAACTTGACCTTCGTTGCTGTTTGACTTTTGTGGAAAATGCATTAAATCAGTGAGCTACTGTTACATTTAATGATTGTATTAAGCTGTCTGGCTAAAATCATCTGAATCAGCAGTTCCTGTTTGCCCTGGTAGTGGAATAGGTTGTCTCCGTGGCTCATTAGCATGTGTAAAGGATTTAACTGTCCCATGAGGAGAATGAGAAGAAACGGCCATATATCACTGCAGGGTGGGTGTAGCCTGTGCGCTCTTACTGTTCTTAGGATAAACTCCAGCTGTGACCTCAGATGTGCAGCGGTTCGATGAATATTCATCCACTTACAGTCAAAAACCAAGAGGGGCTTGAGCTGCTTCCAGGTTTCTCCCTCTATGACCTTTATCTTCACTACAAGTTCAGGCAGAGGTGGACGAAGGGTGAGAAAGCGTTCGCTTGGTGAGTTATGAGGAGCACAGGACTGATATGAAGCATAAAGGCAGGTTTTTCTGTAATAATATTTGTCCTTTACGTGCACCTGCCCTGCAACAGGAGGGGAGAAAGCTGAAAAATACAGCCACAAGCTTCCAATTTTACCAATTTATATCAAACGGGAGAACACACAGGCACCCACACTTGCTCAGACCTCCCTGCGATTAAAGCCAATTTAATCAGTGATCACAAGCCTTATCAGATTTAAAAGCCCTGTGTAAGCTTGAGGACTCATTTCATTTCATCTCTGCTTTAGAGGGAAAGTTGTACTAGTACGCCTAGTTTGTATTAAACATCTTGCTCCCTGCCAACCTTCTAATGCACCAAACGTATCAGGATCAGAGCTGGGTCTGTCTGCAAGTGCAGTAACTTCTGCAGAGTTGTGCTGATGGTATAAATACAGCATAGGCCAACTGTGAGAAGATTATTCTTTCTGCTGTTTACAGCACTAATAATACTTTTAATGAATAGCAGAAAACAGGATAACAGGATTTTTACCTATTGATTATTATGCAGTATTTGATCCAGAATTATCTGAGAGAAGGTCACATAGGCTGATTATACTTATGGAGAATTAACAACAGAGGTTGTGCTAGGCACTTATTTATAACAATGAAAGGAGAATTTTAATTTATTATTAAATCATATGGATGAAAAATAAGGAGAGTATATTTTCTTTATTACAGCCAGAAATGGCATTGCTTTGAGAGATAAAAGCAATTTAGTCTTCTGGTGGACATTTGAACTAGAAGTGGTCCGTCTCTGATTAGAATAAATGCTTCCCAAGAATGTTTTCCCATTGGATACCACACCCTTTTGCAAGTTTTGCCCCATTTTGCAGAAGCATCAGTGTCCTTCCCAGTTGAGCATGACTGAGACTCTATACGTTTGTGATATTCTTGGATTTAATCCTGACAACAAAACAAGGCAATTTGAAAGGTTTGCGACAGTAGAAATATGTTCATAATTTTATATGACGTTCCTTCAATAATGGTTTTTGGACCAGTGTGCACATGATGAACATAAAAGTTGTATTAACACTGACTGGCCATTTTGCCAGTAATGCTGCTCACAACAACTGTGTTCCTGTGAGCCTAAGTTATCCAATTATGGTACTAATGAGAAACTCACTTCTGATGATTAAACTAAAGCTATATCATCTAAGTTGTTCTGATGAAGCTCCCAAGTCTCCTCTTTGAATGCTGAGCTAACATTACAATTCCAGACTAACAGAACAAGCTGCTGTATTAAACAGAGATAGTAATTAACTTAAAATATATATCTGAGCCATTCTAGGTTATGTTTACTATCTGCAAACAGTCAGTGGCAGCCAGCACTCGACTTTCATGCAGCAGCAATAAACCACGCATTGCTGTCTAGCCTGTGACGGACGCACCCATGACTCTGTTAGTTTTTGTGAGCAGCAAAAACAATCAAGAACATTCACAGTGTTTTTTCAATTCCTAAAAGCAACTTTGGCAGGGCAAAAGATACACTATATTGCCAAAAGTATTCGCTCGTCTGCCTTCACACACATATGAACTTGAGTGACATCCCATTCTTAATCCATAGGGTTTAATATGATGTCGGCCCACCCTTTGCAGCTATAACAGCTTCAACTCTTCTGGGAAGGCTTTCCACAAGGTTTAGGAGTGTGTTTATGGGAATTTTTGACCATTCTTCCAGAAGCGCATTTGTGAGGTCAGACACTGATGTTGGATGAGAAGGCCTGGCTCGCAGTCTCCACTCTAATTCATCCCAAAGGTGTTCTGTCCGCTTGAGGCCAGGACTCTGTGCAGGCCAGTCAAGTTCTTCCACACCAAACTGTCTTTATGGACCTTGCTTTGTGCACTGGTGTGCAGTCAT
>VUQI01019183.1:0-14520 GCA_015106735.1 Paratilapia polleni | reverse complement strand
TTCTGATGAGGCTTCAGTGAACAGTAGATGGATCAGCTGAAGGGTCAGATGCATCTCTCAGGTCCTGTGTCAGGTCTTTGCTATATTTTTTTCCTATTTCTTAAAGGAATGACTTTCAGATACTGTTCATCTGCTGTAGACAGTTTTTTTTAGGCCTGCCACTTCTTTTGCCCTCCACTTGTCAAGTTTCCTCAAAGTTTTTTAAGGACACGCTGCACACCATGCCGAGATATGACAAGTTTTCAGATAATAGCTCTTTGAGAATCACCTTGTTGGTGCAAAAATACTATTTTATGTCTGTCAAACTGTGTTATCTTTGACATTTTTCATTGATTCAACTAAAGAAATGGGAACAAATTTTATGTTTTTGCAACAGGCTGCTAACAAAGTCCCGAAAGATACAATTTAAAATTGGTTCTTTGCCAAGTTGTCTGTTATGTGTAGACACAACACACTTAGTTTCACATTTCAACACTGGTTCATCACTTGGTTAGGTTCCTTTTTTATGCTTGAATGATTCATAGGTCAGTGTTAAGTGGCTTAACAAACAAAAAAACATTCTTCTGAAAATGGTCAGGTACAAGGACTGGACTGAAAATGAGTGAAAAAGCAGCGAATCTCCAAAGAAGAACTCTGAAAGACCTTCAGAAAGCCTGGAGAACTATTGCTCAAGACCACTTTAGAAAAAATTATATAGACAAGAGGGGTGGCTCTAGACTTTGCACAGTACTGTAGTTCATATAAATGTGACCAGTGTGGTCATTTGAACCTTCCATTTTCACAATTCACTTGTTAGAAATGTCATGACAATTCTTCTCACGTTCCATTTCAAAACTGCATAATAAGTGGTTCAATGCCTCTCACCCCCTAGGGCACTCTACCTGCTGGTGCTCCTCCTTGCTCAGGCTCAGGGCTAACTGGAGCTGAGTTTCCTCGTCCATATCCAGGGCGGCAGCAGGCGCACGTTGGACTGGCTGTGAAAGTGTTAACCAGGGAAGGAATTACAATCAGTTTCCTTTTTAATAGAAATAATGCTTGGGCATCCTCACAGTACTTTGCATGCAATTCTACAGACATCCCAATCAATGTGAAGGAGCCAGTCCTTCGCCCTTCCCTGACACCACACCGGAAGGTCAGCACCAGGTCAGAGTCTGACATGTGTGTCTCACACAAGTGCACTAAGAAGAGAAATCTTGTGGTTAGTAAAACAAAGGATGAACCCACAATAGGTTAATCTTTGGAGAAAGTTGCATGTTTCTTTGCTGTTTAAAAGAAAGTGATGGGAGCTATAGATCAATTGTAGGAAGGAAAAAAGTGAGTAGTGCATGCAGTTGTTTCTGTAAAGGAAAAACACTGGAATGTGATATTAGGTTAAGTGCTCAGACCAAAGGACAAAGAATGTAAAGGCAGGGGCATCCCTGATCCCTCCCAGCATACGTGTACCTTCTGGGTCTCCTCCTTGCTGAGGCTCATAGCGATCTGGAGCTGGGTCTGTTCATCGATATCCACTTGGGGAGGTGGCTAGGGTTACACATGGGGAATTAAGAGGAAGGGAAATCAAAAAAGTGGTAAAAGCATGCTTGATTTTGCTGTAGTGATTCACAGGACAATAATTAGAATAGCACAATAATTACAGGGTGTGTAGAAAAGAAGAAACGGATTTCTCATCAGAATCACGGCTGATTGGTTTGATTGTGGAAGTGGAAACTGATACGGACTCTAGTATATTCCTACAGTAACTGAGCAGGAAGTCTCAGAGGGCAAAGCTGCCCTTGGCATGGAGACTGGGGCAGGCTGTGGATGCTTGAGAGTGGATCAATGCACACATTCTGTCTGGCTTCTCAGTCTTTCACTCCCAGCTTCCTCACTCCTCAGCATTGCTCACACTGCTTGGTCAAAGTGCCATTATTGACTACATCAGAGATACAGCTGATGATATCACTTTCTGACGACAGTTCTGGGAAATGGTGGCCCAGCACACACCGTCAGGAGCAACGATTCACCACCATGACAGCTGTTTAATGTTTTACTACAGCATAAAATGTCAGCACCAGCACAGCTAAGAAGCCTCTTCTGTCAGGGACATGTGCTGTAAGTGTGAGAGGTTTGTGCTCAGTGAAAGAGTGTGTGTGTGTGTTTTTGTATGTTTGTACCTTTTCACTTTCTTCTCGGCTCATAGCCAGGGCCAGCTGCAGCTGTAGCTCTTCTTCGCCACTGGTCGCTGGTCGTGCTTGTTCCAGGTCTGGAGCTAGTTGAGGAGAGGAAGAGGAGGCTACAGGGACAGAGAAAGAGCAGAGGGGAGCAGGTTTTAGGGAGGAATGAGGAGCCATAGGATGGAGGGAGAAACATGAACAGATGGAGGGAGGAATGGGACGGAAAGCCAAGAAAGAAACACTTTAGGCTGATTTTTAAGGTCAGAAAAGAGCTGGCACTGTTTTTGCATGTTAATTTTCCATTGCCTGTTGTTTAGGGCCTTTGATGGCATTGCTTGCCACAGACTGCCTGCACTGAGAACAATGGTGCGGCTGTGTGGAGAGTTCGGTTGGTGGTGGGGGAGAGGAATGGATGGATTGGAGTGGGGCCCACCTTATTACCCCGAATCCTCTGTGTGAGTTGCAGGATTCAGGTCCAGATTTGAGGTGGGGAATAGGGAAGGGGGGCTGGCAGTATATCAGTCTGGGTGCCAGGCTGTGGGTCACAGGGCTAAAAGAAGAAAGCAGGCCACACGCTGGTAAAGTCAGGTCTCAGAAACCAATCTTTTCCACTGCGCTGCCCCTCAATATCCCCTGTCTGAGCTGGAATACTTGCTGGCAATTAGCTGCTGACAACCTACTGACCCCCTCGCACACCACCAATCAGTATTTAGTCCAAAAATCCAAATGATCCAGCGTCCTGGAATCTCCCGGAGATCACCAACATATCCTCCCTTTTTATATTTAGAATCAGCTAGACCAGAACAACAAACACACACACATTTAAAGTGTTTAACCAACCCCAGCACACTTTTAAAAGCTTAGTCATCAGGGGTTTTTTGTTTTAAATAAGCATTCCTATCTAGTCGAATTACTTGCTATGATTTCTGGGGAGGATAGGAAAGCCTCTGTCCATGCTATTTTTGTAGTATCTCTGAACCACAGAACCCAAGCTTTGAACTGGTCACTGGCCACGTGCTTCCTCCGGCACTCATTCTTGCTCAGAAAAGTATGCAAGTAATTTCTATTAAGTGGAAAATCAGCTGAACAACAAAGATCTTTGACTGATTGGTGGTAATCAAACAGTCAGTTACTGTCTGCGGGTGTGTTTGCTTTTCCTTCGTGAACCAAGCCACAGACATCAAAAGATAAAGAGAAAATTCTGCCCTTGAGATACCACAGCTTTGCTATTAACACCCTTTTTAAACAACATGCTCCACAAAGACTACACATTTGCCAAAGTATGGTACACACCAGTAACAGCACATTTACAAATGATGCATGCAGCTTTCCAGTTTGAGCCGTTTACAGTAGCTGATGAAGTCATTGATAGCATCCCTGCTCGGTCACACATGGATCACTTCAATCTTATTTCATCAAACCACCTAACCAGGATCACTGAAGTAGCAGATAATAGAGTATTACCACATGCAAACATGCTATAAACCTGTGGTTTCGTATTAGAGTGAAACAAGCACAAATTGGGCCTCCTCTCTTTTGTAAATCCAGTTTAGCTGGCAGAAAAGTGAAATGAAAGGAATGCAGGTGTCCAACCATGTGGAGAGAGCAAAACTGAAACAAAGTAGTATCCATTTATACATATCAAGGCTTGAACAGAGGAGTATGAGTATTAAAATAGCACCTACGTCAGTGTTCAATCACAGGTGAGAACAAACCGTGCTGGTGAAACTACCTTGAAAACACAGTTTTGGAAAAGGCTTTGATTCACTTACTTTCACCATCCATAAGAGTTCATTTGAATTTGTCAGATGAACTCGTGACCACATTAACTTGTGACTTGCCATGTGAGCACTCGGGAGAAATGACAGTTCACATGCCAAAGGAAATATTCAGGTATCCATTAGCTCTTAGATCCATTAGTGTGCTTTGATGAACCAAAGACACGTAAGATATGATGATAAGTGTTGTGCTGTATGTGGTTACACCACAGTGTATATACACAAGACACAAGTCCCTGATACTCACAGCGGAAGGACGACGGTGAGCTTCTGCACCTGCCGAAGTCATCACTGTGGTATCCTGGGTATGGAGGAGGCATGGAACTAGACCCTAAGCTACTGGTGACCCCTGCCATGCGTGTTTTGGTCTTCAGAGCCTGGGCTCTCTCCTTCTTCATCCTTTCTTCATCCCTCAACAGAGCCACCAGCTGTTTAGCCTTTTCTCTCACATTGACACCCTGGTCACGTCCATCTCGATCTATGTACTGGAAGTCTCTCAGTGTCTGAATGCTGTATATGTTGTCCCGGCACTCCCTGGCCACACGTTCAGAGCCTGTTTTGATTAAATAGTCCATCAGGGTCAGTGCCTTGTAAACATGCCGCCAGTTTTTGCCGTGATCGTTGAGCCTCTTCCAGATCATACCCATAACCTCGGTGAAAGCCACAACATTGAAGGTCAGATCTGCAATTTCAGCCATGAGTGAGCTGGGAGGTCCCCAGGGGTCGTTGGAGGTGGCCTCTCTAACCTTTATCTCGGCCTCCGTGTAGTTGTTGACCATGTTTTTCACTTGGCGGCGGAGCGATGAGGTCTGCATGATGGCAGCGGTGTTTAAAAGATGGAGAACAAACGTCTAGCAGCAGGCCAGCCCACTGTGTTGCTTTAAGCAAAACAGCTTGTTCAGTTTAGCAGAAAAATGCAGTAAGGTGAAGGCCTCTTGGTAACTTCAGCAATGTCAACAAGCGTGTTTCTTCTGGAAGCACAAAAAAAGTAATTTAAGCATGTACATGGTACTTTATTCTTATGTAAAATAAGAACTTGAGAGATCTTTTTGCCTATATAACAAACACACCACCTCCTCACAGATCTTACTTCTTCTGTATGCGGTTACCAGCAGCATTAGTCAGCTCGCCCATCTCTCATTTTTTTTCCACCCATTAATTGTGTTTGGAAGGAGAGGAATAACTCCACACCTCTGAGCAATGTGAAATAAAACACCTGAGCTCAGTTTTCCCTGAAACTACTTGAAGAGATCTGGGTGAGAGCATACAGTGCACTGCTCCAAAGCGAGCGACAATCAGCCTGACAACAATCTACAGCTAGATTTGAATTCACTAAATAATTTTTCCTGCCTATAAAAACACATTTTTGTGTCATACCTAACTTGTCTGCTGGGAATAGTAACCAGTCTGCTTGTGTGATAATCTATTTTACTTTTTGGTCTTATCAGAAAAGGGAAGGGCTACACCTCCCCTGTTCATCATCACCAACACCAGCAGTGGGGCTTCAGAGCATTTGAAGGCTCACTTAACTAACAAAACAGCCAGTCTCCTGCACAAATACACATATGTTTATCCACCAGAATCCCCCAAAGTTTTACTGCAACTATCAAAGAAAATACTAATATTTTCACCTTACAGCATTTGTCACTTTGTCCTGAACTTTGAATTGCTTTGTCTTACAAAGTCATGGCAGTCACAAACTAACTGATAAACCTCCTCTTCTCTACATAACTGAGCACATAACTGAGATGAATGAAAATGAAGGATCAACCCTTTCACAATAAATATGCTGCTTCATAAGTAAGCATTTCTAGAATATAAAAATGGGGAATAAGGTAAAACATAGGCTTTTTAAATGTATTATATAGACAAAGTTGTTAAATTTCTCCCGTGTTACAATAAATGTGAGTATACTGTAACTTTTGTCTTCCAAAAACTGTGAGTGTACCATGACTGTACTAGGATGACTGCACATATGCTGTAAGAGGACTGTAAACAGGTTAAGTGGCAGTCAGTAGAGAGTCAAAATATTTCTGGTTCAAATGACAGCAGGTTCAATAATCAATGCAGGCCCAGTTCACTGCTTAGCCCCTTTATGCTTCCTGAGAGTACAGGCTGTACCTAGAAACTGAGTGAAAATGTGCCCTTCCTGTAACTTCCTGTCAGTGGAAATCACTAAAATGGAAAAGGCTGTTTTAATGAAGCTAATAGCAGAGAATGGAGTGGTTTAACAGAAGTCACTTAAAGTCTCTCTGGCCAGATTTCTGCCTCCAGTACTGTGCCACTCACACTCCTAATGAAGATAAAATTTATTTTGAGATAAAGGCAAATTTGGCACCTTGATTTAGTTCATTATCAAATATTTAAAAGTACAGTCAGGAGGAGGGGGCAGGCCCAAAACATTCACACACAAAAACTGAACTGTTTTTGATTTCCGACCTTGACGTGACAAATTTCCAAACTTCAGTTTGGAGGATTCAATCAATCTGCAAAAAAAAAAAAAAGAGTCCAGTTCAGATAAAGAGCAAAGTCACACCATATGCGCTCTTTAGCTGTCCTTATGGGAAGGAAACCAAAAAACTGCCCCCAGATCAGGCCTACATGCCCCCTTAGGTATTGTTGAATACGTGTTACAAACGTGAGAAAAATCACTGAACCGCTGGAGGAAAGCGCGGCGCTTTCCCTGACATGCCCTTTCTGTCCCAAACTAGGCCGACTGGGGCCATTATTGCGTCAAATGGGATGATCGGGTAGTGAAGTATGTGACCGTGACTCAGCCATGTTTCCGAGTTTAAAAGTTAAAAACGCGACAAAACGAAAAGAAAACACTAAATCGCAAAGATCAGCGTCGTTGCGTCCACTTTCCCCTCTTACCTTCATGTCATAGCGCGTCGGTGGGGTCCCAACTTGGGGAGGCTTTGGGTGGAATAAGAAACGCCTCCGCCTCTCGGCATATCCCGTAGCTTTCGGACGGAGGAGGAACTAGTGTAGAAAGATATTTAAAGCCCACAGCAAAGCGCTCACTGAGAAGCGCATGTACAGTGTAAGAATCCAAAACCGCAGCGCGGCGGAGGTGCTGTTTTGTTTGTTATCAAACTAAGTTGTGTGTGCATATCACAAATCCAGGCAGTGAGCCTGCAGATGGCACAGCCCCCCTATAAGCACACACACAGTAAAAATGGATGGAGGGAGGGAGGCCTGCTCGGTGCATGCAGAGTCAGACTTAACTCTTTCACTGCCAGATGGAACAGCATCTGGGCTGACTGAAGCAGGTGGTCATAGCACGTACTGAGGAAATCACACGAGGGATTCTACTACAGGCTTAAAACGACAAATGATTACAATCCAAGTGGTGCAACTGAAGGCGCACTGGTAGGAGTAGAGCTTGCATTTGCTCACAAAAACAAAGTGATTCTGTTTTATTTTCAGGAAATTTTTGCAAAAAAAAAAAAATCACAGGAAGTAGTATAATAGCTAACCATTAAAGAACATACAACTACACTAATGTACAATTTTGCACTGTGAGATAAAAAACAAATGAGAATCTAAGCCTGCCACAGATCTTTTAATTTCCCACAGAGATATGATAGAGAGGCTGTGCTGCAACACTTTGTGAGTGTACATGCTGTCCCAGAGGGAGTCTACAAAGAACCGGATTTCCTTTTCACCAGCTTCATCCATGCATTTCTGCTCTTTACTTATTTATTACCACTAATGGGGTTTGCTCTGAAGTCCCATCCTTATGCATTCAGGCCTAAATGTGTTCTGTATTCACTCTGGCTTGGATTCAGTCAACTGTGCAAAGTAATCTCAGGGTGTCTCTATGAAAGTACAGTCACACCTAGTAGAAAATGATTAGCTAACTAAGGGAGAATCTGCAGGAGAGAACAGCGGATCTTGTGGCTGACTGAGCAGGATATACAGGAAATACCAGCTCCACCTTGAAACAACAAAGACATTCCTGGAGACAACAGAAGGGCAAAGTGCACAAAAAACAAAAGTTCATCAAGCTAAATGACAAATGCTGTTAGAATTTGGATACTCCTAGTGATAAAAAAATATATCTGAAACAAGTGTGTACTGCACAGTCCTGAGTGTGGGAATGTATTTTTGCTTGTTGCAGCCTCCCACTTCATTTTCATGTGATTCTCACTGATCAGTTCAGTCAAACTCGGCTTCATATACCTCTTCCAGCCCTTCTCCTCTCTGTCTCTGTTTCTCCTCAAAACAGATGCCTGAGCATTCTTTGTTTCCTAACAAAGGCATGATGAGGTCAGGACAGGGGGGACATGCAGGCGAGGTCTGGGAAAACAGAGGGGGAGGAGAGAGGACTGCCAACAGTGACGTCATACAAGAAAGGAAATCTGACTTCAAGTGTGTGTGTGTACTTGTATTGGATCTGCTGTGGAGACATTAATCTGTTTACACAGTCACATCCTGGGGACCCTCCTGTCTTATGGAGACACATTATAATGTAAATCATTACACTGAAGGGTGAAGACTTAGATTCAGGGTTAGGAATATAGTGGTTATGGTGAGTCTCAGAGATATTAACATGACATCCTATTTCATTCAAAAAGCTGGGTGGCTATGTAAAATGTTAACAAAAACAAGGTCATGTAACAATGTAAAGAATTTAAGAATCACCATATAGAATTATTAAAACCTTAAAGATAATTAAAAATGTTACAGACATTATTTAAAATGTTGAAACTAACTTTAAAGTATTCAAAGTATTTAAAAGTACTTGAAAAATAGATGCTTATATCGAATGTGACGCCAGCAACATATTTCAAAAAATGCTGGGACAGGACGCCATGACATCACTGCTAAAGAAGAGTCGTGTTTTCAGTGCACAGTCAGCATCTGTGATGATTTCTGTGCATTGCTGCAAACAGCATGGGTAACTTGCTCATCTGTAAAGGCACCGTTAGTGTTAAATGATGTAAACAGGTTTTGGAGCAACATATGCTGTGATCCAGACATCTTTTTCTGGGAAAAGCCTTGCTTATTTGAGCATGACAATACCAAACCACATTTGGCACATATTACAACAGCATGGCTCAGTAGTAAAAGAGTCAGGGAGCTAAAATGCCCTGCAGTCCAGACCGATCACCCACTGAACACATTAGGAAGGAAAAAACATTCTGAATAAAAATGATGATAAAGGAGGCCCCGAACTGCTGAACACATGAACTCCTATATCGAACAACAGCTAAAATAAGAGGTCATGCAGCACAGAGGTAAACATGCCACAACTGTTTTGAAATGTGTTGCTTGCATCAAATTCAAAATGAGCGTAGTTTTAAACATAGCATTTCTTAGTTTCAGCAGCTGTTATTTTGTCTTTTTTTTTAATGGTTTAAAATTATTTGCAAAACATAGCTGTAAAATGTCTGTTGTCAAAGACATTTTACACAGCATGCAAACCTTTTTAGAAGCACAGTTTAAAATCATTGTAATGTCCTTTGCATTGATGGAAGGCCAAGTGTGTGTGTGTGTGTGTGTGTGAAATGGCAACAGACAGAAAGAAATATAGATTTTTCACTTTAAATTGAATTGCTGTTGCAACAAAAGCAGCATGATGTGCATAATGTTGATCAATTCTTGTTCACTGATGAATCAACAGACTTCATAGTATCTGTTTTTCTTTAGTGCCCTCTGGTGGCAGTGTTGTTGTCTTCTGAATTTTGAGGGGTACTTGGTATACTTGTGGTATTAACTTGTATGTTACTTAAAATAATTCCTAGATTCATCTGGGGTTAATTTACTGTCCTTTGAAACATGCTTATTCAATCTGAACGAAACTTTTAGAGATGGGTAAAATTAAGTTTAAATATCCAAGATTTTGATACTCTCCAGCCTGATCAAAGTGTTTGATACTCAAAATGAAGGGTGTGATTTATTCAGTCTATAGCCCTCCACATATGGAGATCAAAGACAGGCTTCAGGGTGATCTGTGGAACCCCTATCAGCCACGTTCACAATATAGTGCAGGTATATTTTTTGTCCCTTACGTTTATCTAACCAAAGCATCTCTGTGTATATATACACATCGCAGCAGGGTACTGACCCAAAGCACATCAAAAAACTTTCCAACATCTACTTGAGAAATTGAGAAAGAGTGGTGACAGTCTTCCACAGTTGCCTGAACTTATCTCCACTGAACATTAATGGAAGGACTGGTGGACTAAAAAGAGGCAAAAATCTGTATTTGAAACACTGTCTAATAATACTCTGATCACATGGATTAGCAGATTTTGCACAAAAATGTGAAGCCCATAACTGCTCAAGTACATGCCATCAGCAAAACAAAAGAGGAGCTAAGACAAGTGATTCAAAATTTTGCTCTAATTGTTAAACTTGTGATTTTTAATTAACATTTTGCATTACAGTTACTACAGGTATCTGCATGAGGGCTCTCAGATGTTTGCACCTCACAGTATATTAACATTTCTCATTTTAGAAAGTATTTCAGTATTCCTTTATGTGTGACTACTGCAAATAACATTGACTTAGAAACTTTGGTTGGTGCTAAAATATTGACCATTTATCAGTACATTACCAGCTACTATAGTTGCTTATATTACATTGTCCATCACAACATGGTTTTCAGCTGTAGCACTAAAGTGCACTTGTTAAAATGAGACTGCAATCTCCATGGCAATCAGCCAGTCTTTTCTATATAACTGCACATTTCGTCAAATTCAAGAAAGAAACCATTATGTGTCCATTCAAAGTGTCCTTGGATTTTTTTCTCTCTTTAAGAATAGTCTGTTGGAGAGAAGGAAAAAAAAACATGGCTTTGAAGCATGTTTTGGCTTCTGCAATGAACTGACAAATTACTGGGTGTTGTTAGGTATGTTCCAGTGCTACACCTTCATGCTAGAACATCACTACATCTCTGGATACAAATAAATGTGTTTACCTTCTTCTCCAGAAATACAGGTTTGATTTATGTGAGTATACAGTGGAAAAATATCAGATTTCTGACGCTGGTGGTGCTGCAGAGGACTCATCATCAGGCTCTGTGATTCATAAAGTGGGGAGTAGTTCTGTTTCAAGTCTCAACACTCAGAGCAAGTCGTGAGCAACGCAGAAAGTACAGGGGCTTCTAGAGTATGCAGTCACAGCTTAGGAATAATAAAATCACTAATGCACAGATTTAAGTGGGTTTCATTATGAAAACACTGTGGAACTGTTAAATAACAGATATAAATACATATACAGCAAATGGCTAATGTCACAATGAGAGCATTTCAGGAGAAGGGAAAACACAATTAATTAGCGCTTGTACGTCACACTTCCAGTGTCCATGATATAGGCAATTATCTGTACTCTGTCAGATCATGATCCACCCATTTATCTAAAATTAGAATGGACGCACCTACAGGTCGGGTGCTAAAAATAGAAGAATACAAGAACAGATCAGGGTGCTTTTTTCTTTGTGTTTGTCTCAGAACAAAGTATCCAAGAGCGCAATTTAAGACGGTTTGGATCATTTTCAACTAATTTAGAAAGCTGCAATGCACCAACTGAAAACTCGGCTGTGTATTTCCAGACCTATCTAGTACTTTTTTTTTTTCCTCCAAAGGAACATTTTTCATAAGCGGGGACTGTGGGGGCTTCTTGCTTCTATAAAAGGAATGTATTTTGAATGAGTCTGCTGACGCAGAAACTGTGGGTGTATAAGAGATGACACTCGGCTCTGTTTCGGTGGACACATGGGGAAGCAACTGGGTTGGTGAGATTTTGATTGCCTCTCGGTGACTGGAGTCTCTTGAAAGAACATAAGAGATGAACACAACTGAGAGGTTTTACCTTCCCGTTGATGGCATTCTCGAAATGTTGAACTCTCTCACCGGGCATCACCAATCGAGCATTACGCACTCAGGTCTTCGGAGCTCTTCACTCAGCCCAGTGCTCCAGCGCCCAAAAGTCTCAAATATATCGAAGACGGGCATGGGGCTCGTAAAAACGGTTAAGGGGTGCTGGAGACAGCGGGATAAGAGAGTGGTTGCAAGTAGATCCTCAAGTTCTAGCAATCGGCAAGTGTCGGCTGATCGACTCCCAAAAAGGTCCGTGGATCTGCTGGAGTTAGGTTTGACCAAGCCCAGAAACTGTCATAGAATAGTTGTGCTTGGGGCGCCCAGAGTGGGTAAAACAAACATCCTCCAGCGGTTCTTGGGGAAAGACTTTGAGGAGAGCTATAAACCCACAACCGAAGACTTCCACAGAAAGCTGTTCCACATAGGAGGGGAGGCATACCAGGTTGATCTTCTGGATGCAGCGAGTGAGAGGGACTTCCCTGCAAAACGCAGATTATCCATCCTGACAGGTCAGGAATCAGCACTGTATTAAATTGGTTTTTAAAGGGCATGGTTCAGGGATACTTTTTGAACATAATTTAAGGCACAACTGATTGCTTTTACGTTTTGAGACTGAATGTTAACCAACTTAATTTACATTTGATAACCAAAGTGATGCTCTGTGTCTCTCCAGGTGACATTTTTCTGCTCGTCTTCGGTTTGGATGACAGAGACTCTCTGAATGAAATCTGTGAGCTGCTCAACGAGATCAAAGCTGCCAAGGCAAAGCTACTGAAATTAAAACAGCCAGCAAGAGTGCCGGTTGTTGTATGCGGCAATAAAGCGGACTTAGAGAGAGTCGTGAGACGCTCAGATGTGGGGGAAATCCTCGGTGAGGACATCCCATTCTTCGAAACCTCTGCTAAAACCGGCACCGGGCTGGACGCGATGTTCAGAGCCCTTGGCTCTCTGGGTGGACTACCTCACGAGACCAGTCCGTCGCGGCATCAGGTCATACCCATCCTCACCTACCGGTCGCTGTACGCCGGACAGCGAGGCAGGAGAGGGAGCCGCACGTGGGTACTCTCTGAGCCCTGTGCCGCCGTGGACCCCCTGGCGCGCCGCCCGAGCTTTAATAGCGACCTGCGGCTCGTGCTTGGATCAAGCACCAAACACAACAAACCCGAGAAGTGTCAGATTCAATGAATGGTGAGACTTCTCGACAAACAAATTGTAGTAGTATGCTGCAATATGGTATATGTAAGGAGTTATACTCTGTAGCACCTGGCTGGACCAGTGCATTGTTATCTTGGTTTTGTACATACCTGTGTTACCTATAATCCTCTAATAAAAGTTGCATATTTCTAACTATCCTGTGTGCTCCATCATTCCATTTGTTACTAACATTCCAGATACTGTTAGATTACGCACATTAACGTAAGCAGTCGATTCTTTTCAAGTGATGACGTAAAACCTCACAGGGGGGCTTGTGGGAGGGAGGTCAGCTACATGAGAGGATGATTCAGACGCAGACCTTAAACGCCTTCCAATATCTCTCCCCCCGGCTTTGTGAATGGCTTCAAGGACCGAGGTGCTACAATGCCTGTTAATCAGCACCGATGGTGTACACACTTGTGTGTCACCATGGTATTTGGAAGAAACAATGAGTAAGAGGGCATGATTTATTAAAGAGAAGGAGGTGGGCGAAAGGAGAGAGACGGACTGAAATCAGCACCATGGAGAGAGCACACCGATTATTCAACTCAGCCTTGACTTTTGCTGACACTGACAACAGTTCAGTCCATTTACTTTTCAAGTAGGTGACGGGGCACCATCAGTACTTACCTGTTAGGTTTTTATTCAAATATCTGGGGCGTCAGTGCACACCGGGTGCTGCTAAATCATAAAGGTCTGTATTTAAAGGCCTAGTTTATGGCAAACAAGTGTCTCGGAATTGCTCCATTTAATAAGTTTAGTTTCTTGAGGTTATAAACTGTGGTTCATTTCACTTAAAGATTCATTACTTTAAAATTGAATAAACATTCATTCTTTAATGAAGGTGAAGCTTCATTCCCCTCCAGAGTTTAACGGTGTGTATGACTTAAATGTCTCCATTTTCTCTGCAACAGGTACCACATTTCATAGATCTTTATACAGAAACTCCAAGAAAATGATTAGGAAATTACAGACTTGCAAAATTCATTTGTGTTCCAAGAGAGTTGGGTTCTATTTAAAGTTATATATACATACCCTAGTCAGAGCTGACTGGGAAATTTATATTCATTCAGATGGTATAATTTCTTTGATTTCTTCTTTGATAGAGTTTATAGTTAGGGCTGGATCAGGTAACCCTGAACCATCCCTTAGTTAAGCTGCAATAGGCTTAGGCTGCTGGGGGCTTCCCATGATGCACTGAGCACTTCCTCTTCCTCACTTCCTTTCACTCTCCATGTGTTTATACACCACTTGCATTTAATCATTAGCTATTATTAAACTCTGTCTCTCTCCTATAGGTGTGCCTTTTTGTCCTGTCTCCCTCTGCTCTCTTCTGTTTCTCCTCACCCCCAACCGGTCGCGGCAGATGGCTGCCCCTCCCTGATCCTGGTTCTGCCGGAGGTTTCTTCCTGTTAAAAGGGAGTTTTTCCTTCCCACTGTTGCCAAGTGCTTGCTCAGAGGGGGTCGTCTGATTGTTGGGGTTTTCTGTCTAATATTGTAGGGTCTTTACCCTAAAATATAAAAGCGCCTTGAGGCGACTGTTGTTGTGATTTGGCGCTATATAAA
>VUQI01019182.1:0-14981 GCA_015106735.1 Paratilapia polleni | reverse complement strand
TTTCAGAAATTTTTTATTTTTTTTTTTAGATTTTTTTTTTTTTTTTTGCTCAGTCTAACCTTTTTTCCAGTCCCAGCTGGATCAGCTATCTTATCTGGCTTTATCTCCTTCATCACACACACAGCTGCCATCACCAGCTTCACCCCTGAAGGTGGATTTTTCATAGACTTCACAACTGTGACATCAGAGGGCTGAAAAGAAATGGACAGTTTGACTTGCTCAGTTATCTAAACTGCAATGATATGTTATAAAAGGGAAAAAAAAGATGTTTTGCTCAAGAGTGCTCACCTTCAAAGTGTCCAATGCAGATAGAGCAGCCTCCAGGGCAGGGATAGCTTCAGCCAAGTCACTCTCACACTCATCCTTCAAAGCCTGGGCCTCATTGGCTTTTATAGTTGCTGCCTCCTCATCAACACGCACAACTTTACTCTTGGCTTCCACCTCCACGGACTCCACTTCAATAATCTGAAAATCATAAAACGAAATAGTACATGTTTACATTCAGTATACTCTAGGGAGGATGCTGATGTGGACTGAATAATGTGAAATGCATTCACCTTCATCATTTTTGTGTTGTCTATCTTTGCCTGCTCCAGTTTGGGTTGTAGGTCTACCAGTTCCTTCTTCATCTCACCCACCTACAGAAAAATATTGTTCAAATAAGCTACTGCAAAGGTGTGATTAAATAAAATAGAGAAAAAGCAAAACAGCTCCGGTAAAAATAGTAGTTCATATACCTGAGATTCAGCAAAGGCTAGTTTATCCAGACCATTGGTGTACCTCTGTTTTGCGTTCATGACAGTATCTCTTTTCTGAGTTAGTAACTGACGAAAAGCTGCAATCAGTTCCAGGTAGGATGTGGGTGTCACATAATTATGGCGACCAAGCTCAGAAAGGAATCTGTAATGAAAACAACAGTGTAATTAAGGGCTTAAAAATGTACTTTACCTTTCAATATACAAGTTATGAATAAACCTGTCATACCTCTGTGAAAGCTCTTTAGCAGAAGTGTGGAATGTTTTGCAGATGGGTATGACCTCCTGCCTCTCATTTTCACTCATCTCCAGTGTCTCCAGGAAGGAGTTGGCTACTCGCTCAAGAGCTTCCTCTGGCCATGGCTGTCAGAACACAGAGACGAAGGGATACTAAGGGCACGAGCAAAGACAGACTGCTGACACTGCTAAGAACCGGGTCTATTAACCTATGTGTCCTATTTTCTTTCTTTGATGTTATCTTTGGATCAAAGCGCACATATAACTCTTAACTTTCACTGACACACAGATACATACATAGTTTTTAGTGTTTCAGAGGTTGTTTTATTCAATATATTTTACTACAGGTATCAATACAGTCTCCTAATGCCTATTTATGTAGTACCTGATACCAGTCAATGGTACAGCAGTTAATAAGGGATGGAAACTGGCGCAGGCGATTTCGAAAGGCATCTCCAATAGGACTGAATGCCACAACAATGTGCAGGTTCTCTTTACAGCGTGCCACAAAGAAGGCAAACAGAGTCAAAGGACTCAACTCCAAGTTCTTATTACCAGCCTGGGCAATGGGACGTACTGCCTGAAGAGAAACAGGTGAAATAAGAATTATATTAAATATGAATTCAGAAGGAATTTAAACAAAGTAAGGGATTATAATATCCTACCTCCATGATCTCTTGTTTCTCGTCTATGGCAAAAAGATTGGGCACCTCTCCTGTATTTAAGACACTGTCCACGTCTTCTAGAAAAGCCTCATCTTTGATCTGAGCATCAGTTATCAAGAACACTGTCTTCTGTCCTTTCACACCAGCATTTTTTAGCAGTATCTTCAAATGAAAGAAAAGCAGTGAGACAGAATATTGTGGCTAGGAATATAAAAGAAAAGCCATTATTAATAATAACAGGAAACAGAGGCCTTTACAGCTTACCTTGAGGTCATCTCTCCACTCAGTCATACCGTAGCTCTTGGAGATCTCTGGCTGGAACATGGTCATGTGGGCCATGAATGTGGCCAGGCGGGTAATGGACTGTCGTCCACTTCCTCCCACTCCCACGAGGAGGGCATTTCCTCCTGGCTGCTTCAACACACGACTGATACGGGACAAATGCTCCAGGACATAGCTACACAAGATTTTGTTTTCAGTTAATCAAGTTTACATGCAAATAATGAATTACAGATAAAAACAATCTTATTCACTTATTGCACCAAGGTAAAGTCAACTTGTAAATTTATTCCTAATGCAAGAAACAAAATCTATTAAAAAAATATATCCACTTTGAAAGCTGTTTACCGGAAGATGACAAGGTTCATCCGATTCTTGTGCATCTGGTTGTATTCTTCAAGACAGGACTTCACCACCTCAGCAAAGTTTTCAGTTGAGGGCACCTCAGCATACAAGCGCTCATCATCCTCCAGGTCAGGGTTCATGTAGTCACCAAACAGAAGATTTCTCATGTCTTCTTCCACCAGCTAAAAATTGATGAATTTTAATGGTATATATTCATACATATCGATTTTGCAAATCATGTCCTACGGATGTTTAACAGGTGAATAGAAAAAAAACATCAAGTATTCAATATATTGCTTAAATCTTAATTCTGCAAGGAGACTGGCTGAAGCAGATCTTCTTTGCTGCACCTACTGTTTAAAATAACAAAAGGAAAGCACATGAAACAGTAAGGACAAGTGATTCTCAGCTTACTTTGCTGCCTTGTTTCAGGTGATCAAAGACCTGGTCAAAGGACTCTTTGAAGTGATCTTTCACAATCCTGTTCATCAGCTTGTAGAGCCATGCTCGATCTTCATCATCTACCAGACGGTCATAATAGACACGGAAGACCTCATGGACAAAAAGCCGTATCATAGTGCGTTTGTTCTTCAGAGACCCTTTCTTCAGCAGCAGGCAACCTTGGATAACACGTGAGAAGTCACGCAGGTTGAAGGTATAGTGAGACTTGGCTGGAGTTGGAAGCAGGTTCTCCATGGCATTCTTATACACCTATGGAAAATAAAATGTAAAAGTAAAGAATTAATGTGCTTAAAAAAAAAAGATGATTTAGGATTTTTATAAAAGTGCAAAACAAATTTATCCAGCCTTCTTGTTCTTGTGTTATCACTGTTTGACACTCACTTCCATTGTAGCTGTCACTATTTGGTTGCCAACACTGAAAAATTCAGGTGGGAATTCATTATTTTTGAGATAGAAGGCCACAATGTTGGAGAAAATGTGAACCATGGTGTCATCACTGAAGGGATTAATGCTAAAAATGTTGAAATGTCGCAAGAAGCGAGACGTCACAGCATTCCTTCCACCACCAGGGGGCCCCATGGCTGAGATGAGCTGGAGGTCAACAAGAGTGATCTTGGAGGTATCCTTCAGGTCATACCTGCCAGAGCATAACAGATGAGGTCTGTCTGTTTAATGAACAGTGCTTTAATTCAGTAAATTCAGTCCTGTTCATATGTTTATATCTCTCTTGTCTGAATATGAAATTGTCCTGTAATAGCAGGCAGCTCATACCAGTTTCCATGGTCTATGTACTGTCGAAGAAGCTCCACAGGAGGCTGTGCTCCAAACTGTTCCAGTGCAGGCATGTTCATGTCATCTACAAAGATGATACACTTTTTTCCCATGGGGGGTCCAAACACACCCTTCCTTCTCTTATCTAACCTGGACATGATGATATTCTGGACGATGGAACAAACACAGAATAAATTAAAGACAATTTGAATCATTATGATTTCTCGCTTGTTTAGATAAACGCCTCAAATAATATATGTGATTAATAAAGTGGTCTCTCTAAAGGGACATTATTTCATATATGTCTCATTAAATGCTGACCTGAGTTTGGTTTGCACTTGTGCGGGCTGAAAAGTTGATGAAGAAGGGTAGGTAGCAGTCTTTGTCCAGATTATTCATCAGTTTTTCTTTCACATACACTGACTTCCCGGTGCCAGTAGGACCCACAAACAGGGCAGGACTTAGCAGCAAAACAAAACAAACCAAAAGTTGAAAAAAAAAAAGTTTGGTTATGTCTGGTTAAATTCAAAGAAATGCATGTTAAATATAATTATCCTGCTACTAAAATTGCAAACATAAAAACAGTATTGACCAATCCCACTCTGCCCTCTGAGAATACTGACACTCCGTAGCTGATGCAAAGATCCATCAAGTAGGTGTAGCGAACTGTGTCTATGGTGGGAACAATGATCTCTTGCACTTTGGTGTTTTTGTCCCCCAGGTTGATATTTTTAATGGCCTCATTCCAGTGAATCCATTTGCCTTTTCCTTTAAACTGTAAATGAAAGATTACATTATGATTTTGTGATTTACCAAAAGCAAAATTCTTCCGAGTGGCAAAATTATATAATACCTCATAGAAATAGTCGTACACTAGCCCCTTTTCCTCCATTGGACACTCCCATTTTCCCACTATTTCAGGGATTGGACGTTCTGTTGTTTGTCCTAAAACCATCAACCTGAAGAAGTTGCTAAACTTCTTCCTACTGCCTGCATCACAGCTGCCACCCACAGACCACACTAGGGAGAATGCAAAAGCTGCCTGCAAGCAAAAAGTAAAAGAATGCAAATTCTAAAACACAAAAAAATGTTTGCATTAATGTGCAACATTTGCAAAGTGCACATCCAAACAAATATTTTGAATGAATATGTTCAAATATTATTTAAAATTTTACTTTTACCATTATCCAGCAGCGAATATTTTTATCACTTGGACCCATCTTCACAGGCTTAGTGAGAAGCATCTCAAACAGTCGACACAAAGACACCACAGTGTTGCTGTTGCTAGTGGAAACAACTTCCTGTAAACCAAACCAAAATCTAGCATGACAAAGCATTCATATTTAAGTTATACTGTAAATACATGTAAACTAAATGTTCTAAAGGTGTTGGATTCTGGGGCCACTAACTCTGCAGTGTTTTCGAAGCATTGTGAGGGCGGGTGGCAGGAGCCAATGGAAGAGCTCCAGTAACAAGGAACAATTATCTGGAGTCTGAAGAGCATCAGGAAGAGTGTTCATCCAAGAGATCACCAAGGGCTTCCAGCCCAACTGAGATGGTTCCATGTAGATCATACCACATCGACTAACTGTGGCTGGCTGCAGTGGGAGAAAATAACCAAAAATATAAATTCTGCCAATCAAGCTACAGTAGAGGTACAGTAATAGTCTTACCAAGCATCTTTAAAAATTAAAGATTTATTAGTAAAGGCCAGGGTGACCATTTAGCAAATTAACTAGCAGCTTTTACATTTTAAGACAGGATTAGCAAATAAATAATTTCATTAACTGCAAACATCTAACTCACAGAGGCCTGTGACAGATCCATTGCTTCAAAAATCAAACTCATCTGACTGGACATCTGAATGATCTCACCACTCATCAGGCACAACTGTCAACGAAGAGTAAAGCAAAAAAAAAAAAGGTTTGAAAAACAGAAAAATATAAATGAAATATTATATATGAAACATTTTTTACTGTGCATGATGTACCTTTTTGTTGTCATCTAGCACAGTGTTCATGCTCTCAATCCATAGTGTGTCTACTGGACCATCAAACACCACCCATTTACGGTACGGTGTGTCAGCTGATGCAAACTCACGAAATGTGTTAGCCACAATCCCATCTGTCCACTAATAATGGGGGAAAGAAGTGAATAGGATGGATGGGCCACTTTTAGTCTCAGGTCTATGTTAATATTTTAAATGGATTGATCTTTTATTTATCTGTAAAACAAAAGATCCAAGGCACAGTTTTACCTCATGAGAAACTAGGTCAAACTGTCCAAAGAGCTGTCCCATGGTAATGGACTTTGGGTTCAATGTCCTGAAGATGACTTTCTCCTCCTGACCATACCCTCGCTCATTCATGAGAGTCAGAGTGTCAGCTAAAACGTGTAGCACTTTGGTCTTTCCAGCAAAGGGCTCTCCCACCAGCATGAATCTTAAAAAGAGAATTATAACGCAATATAGTGTTTTATATAATTCCTTTCAAGGCATGTCCCAAGCATGTGAAAGGCTGTTTAACTGAAAACACTGCATGCAGGATATCACAATACAGTACAGCAACATGGAAAGTGAAACATACAACATACCCATGCCTAACTATCATCATCTCATAGGTCTGGATCATCTTTTGTATGAAGACCTGTGTTGGCTGTACATTGTGATTTTTACAGCACTCTTCGGCAGCCTCTAGAAACAACTGATTGGGATAACAAAAAATACATGACCACACAAATAAAGGGTTAGGTTATGGTCAAAAGAATATGTAATCAAATCAACACTCCTGACCTGATAGTCAGCCTTTGGAAGGGAAATGCCTGGGAACAAATCACTGGTGATTCCATTGAACAGTGGAATATCATGGGAGAGAAACTTAGGCTCATTAACATCCTTTATGGATCTCAGGAGCTGAATGTTACAACACAAGAAACAAGAACAAGAAAATGAAGGGGTCAAAACAATCAACTGGCACAAAAGTTCACAATCAGGAGTATAGACTGATGTTTAGCAAATCTGCACAAATACCAGAATGTCCTCATTCTCCTCAGGATATTTGAGCTTGAGGTTTCCTGCAGCCACAAGGACAGCTTTGACAGCCCTCATGCCATAATCATAATGAAACTGAGAGGAGAGCTGCTCTGAACAAAGCCTGTAGGTCATCACAATCTTCACTGAGAGAGGTTTGGCATTGAGGAAGCCATACGAATAGAGAGATATCTCTGCTATAAGTGCATAGTTGGGGACCATCATGGCCACTGTTCGGAACAACACCTGCACAGAGAAAATACAAAAAAAGTATTTCCCAGTGTCGGACAGTAACATACATTTATTTTATAGATTATGTTAGATTATATTGAAGGGATCTGAAGTGCATCAAACTGTGTAATTTGAAATAGAAAACAAAAACACATATTCATAACTGACAATGTAAATGCTATGTCTGAGAAAATACTTTATTGGTTAAAGACCTTGAGGTTGTCTGGGAGTTCTGACCGTCCTGCATAGCCAGGGTTCATTGTTATAGACACAAAGCAGTTGGGATTGAGTTTGAGCGTGGTCCCTTCAAAGTCGAAGTACTCCAACTTCTGCTCGATGGCCCTTTGGATACAGAGAACCTGCTGGGCCACTACAGACAGCACCTCCAGCTCTATACGGTTGAATTCATCAAAGCAGGCCCATGCACCAGATGAAGCCAGACCTTTAAAAAACTATAAGAAATTATATGTTAACAAGCCATATTTTGAATGTATAAAAAAGCGTTAGAATCAAAAATTTCAACTTGGGAATGTTACTTTTCCCATAGCGAGATAATCCAGTCCATCAGAACAGTTAAAGACAACACACTGGACAGCAAGTGCTTTTGCCAGATCCTTAGTGGTCTCTGTCTTTCCTGTTCCAGCTGGACCCTCGGGTGCACCACCCAAATTCATGTAGAAAGCTCCAATCTAAAACAAAAGGAGGGTTTTGGAATTTAATGTTAAAATATTTTGTCACTTAGCATTATTACAGCAAAAAATGTGACTAGTATTCGCATTCAAGTTCTATAACATATTTAATTAGGTTTTATTACCAGGGTTCGGTAGCATCTGTCAGTCAGAGGAGTGATGACCAGGCGTGGTGAGTTCCCCAGGTACTCATAGGCATACTTAACATCACAGTTGATTATGCGAACACGAACATTATCACTGCTCCAGTAGTAACGAAGCTGGGCTAGCCACTGAAAGTCAGTTTCATGTGACACACCTATTAAAAATCGAGGAAACATTTTAATCTGGTTTCATTTTCCAGGTGCTGTGCAAAAGTATGTTATATAATAATGCGTAATACTAATGAACTGATTTTGTGCCTTGTGGTACCTTTCTCAATAAGCTCCATGACAACATCCCTGGCATGGACATCAATTGTGACCAGTGCTCCCAAAGTAATCCGTGTTTGCTTGGCGAGTTTTCCTCTCACCAGCTCTACAATGTCATTCAGCTGATTCTGAAGTTTCTGATAGTAGCTCTTTAAACCCTGCAGAGAACAGCCCAGTTACTATTTTAGTTTCTTCCCGAGGTGATACTTTTAAGGGGCTGAGTTCATTAAAAGAGATATTCGGGTCACTTGATCAAGAGCGAGAAACATCACTGCTTTGTTAGAAACACTTCAACACTTCGAAACATGTACAAAGACCCACATCAGGCCGTGCTCTGATGGCCTCATGAACCTCCAATGTCCAGAAAATCTGTGAGGTGCAAAGTACCACCTGCCCAGGCCACTCCTTGACCCACTGGCTCCGTGCAGTCTCAGCGTAGGCCTGCCATAGACACCCACACACATTCACTCATCTGTCACTGACTCACATACATATATATATTCATCCAAAGGATCATACACGGCATGACAGCATTGTAATGAACATGCCATAATACTATGTAAAATTAGGTATGAAGAACAGTGATCTCACCACCCTGGACCGGGCTATTACATCTCGGACACTGCGAAGCATCACATCCTCCACCCGAATGAGCCACTTCTCCACAGCTCCTTTGGTTTCAGATGTGGAGATGTGCTGGATGAGCTTAACACGCTCCCCTTCACTGCTATACATGGCCTGTGCAAGAACATTGCGCAGTTTAATCAAAAGGTTAATCATCCACACTGTCATGTAGCAATAACAACATGTGTGACTGTCTTGCCTGGATATCCAAATTGGGTAGAAAGTCCAGTTTGGAAATACCCTCAAAGCACTTCTTTAGATGCGGCTGCACTCGCTGTGGGTCCTTGGTCTCAGACAGAATCTCCAGCATTTCATCATTGGACAAGAAGAAGAACCTGGCAGCAGGGTTAGTATCACATATCAAATTCTGAGATAACAGTGAAAAGTTTGACAAAAAAAAAGCTGCAATTTTTTTTTTTTTACCGGGGAAAGAAGAGACGTTTCTTCTCCAGATATGCATTCAGGCCTTTCATTATGCTTTCAAGGAGGGTGTTGGAATCTTGCAGTTTCTCTAACAAACCAGGCAGTGAGGTTGCTGGCAGAATCTATAATTACAAATCATTCGATGATTCAACCAGAATCATAGTTCTAGATTTTCTTTCGATGAATGTCAATGCATTTTTTTCTTACCTTAGGGTTCTTAACACAGTGCTTCATGACCTCTTTCCAGTTCCTGTCAACAGTCTGAAAAAGTCTCCCTTCCTCTGGAATCTGCTGCATGATGTCCTGAGATGAAAAGATGGGCTCCAGGTAAAGCCACTGGGCCTGTACATTCAGCCACTCATCTATGGTTTCCTGAATACGAAGCAGACGCTCCTCCCATGCCTAAGAGCACACTTCAAACGGTTAAAACTCTCCAGAACTGAACATAGGCAGAGTTAAAAAGTAAAGCACGCCCAACTGGCAAAACTCTCTTGCAAATTCAGCATTTATTTGCCATGCATATCTAAAACTTGATATTCACCTTAATTTCATTTTCAAAGGGCTTAATGAATGGTGAGCCCCTCATAGTCTGAGTCTTCACTATCTGGTCATCTAACATTGTCTGAATATCATCTAAGGCAGTCAAGATGGACACTCCAGTCTCCCTGTAAGGTTGATAGTGAAAGGAAACACTATCCCAAACACGCACCATAGTTTGCATGGCCTTCTCCAGGGAAAACTCCTGTAGAGATAGCGAGAGCATACATCATTTAACACAGAGACTTAGGTTCAACCTGTAGAAACAAGCACAAATTTTCAAAATCTTCTTACTTTACTAGCAGCAGCACTAATGGACTCAAACTCTTCCAGGTAAGGAGCCAGGTTTTGTTTGAGAACTTTCCGTAGTGTAGTACCAGAGTCAGGCGTGAAGTCATACCCCACTATCTGTGACATCTGAGCCCAGTGGCGAGCTCTGAGGCCGGGGTTACACAAGATGGACACCAGGGGGATATGGTTCTGTTGACACAAACACATTCCTCATAATGGGTTAGCATAAAAAAGACAACACTTCATTCATGACCCCCTTTGAAATAATAGTTGTGTAGAATACCTTGAACTTTTTGATCTGCTCCATTACAGTGGAACACAAAATTACTGTTGGGCTTTCCTCCTTCCTTGGATCATCCTCAGTAGGGCCTTGCCTCTTCTTCTCAGATATTTGCTCCATCTCTTGTGTAGCCTTACTCTTTCTCTGTTGGAAAAACTTGAGCATCTTGAAGATCTCCCTATTGAATTCGTCCACTTTTACCTCCATGATCTCGCCATCAAGGTCCTGGAAGGAACCATCCATCCACCTATGCACAAAGAAGACAAAAGGTTATGAGGATTATTTTTTATTTATTTTTTTTTAATGAAGCACAACATGCATCAAATGGAAATCTGACCTGCTCTCTGTATGTTGCCAGTTCAGGACATATCCAAACAGCTTCTGATACGGTTCAATATTCTCTCTGATGACCTCAACTTCTGGGTAGCATGTTAGGTCCAACTTATAGAAGGCCTCTTCTGAGTTAATACGGGCAATAGCCTCCTCGGCCTCTTGGAGAAGTTTTTGAACTGTTCGGACATCTGCAGCATACTGTCCAAAGAAGAGTAAAATACCAGTTACAACAATGATGTTGACTTTTTTTTGCCATTGATTAATGGCTATTGGGGAAAAAAATAGATTATACAGTCTTATTATTGATGTGTAATTGGTGGAATTCAGACCCGGCAGACATGACATATTTGCTTCTGAATTAATACTTTTGCAAGAAAACAACAATAAAATTGATTGTGATAACAACTGTAGTGACACACATGATTTTAAAGCCATATTTTCCTATGACTATGAAGCTATATGCCTTTTGCAAAATTTGATAATTCTTTCAGAGTTTGAAAGTGTTCAGTATGAAGCTGGATCCAGTCAGTATAGCGCTGCAAAAACTGTGGAAAAGGAGCAACAGAAGTAACTCATTATCATGCAAAAACAGAACTCTGTTAGAAGCCTGTTAGCAGTGCACAGTGACCTCCTGGAGCTTTGGAGATGATGGTAGGCATATTTTGTACAGAGCTATGCTACCTGCTTCTCTTAAGCTGGGCTACACAGCTTCTGGCTCCAGCAGCAAATTTACTGTACAGATGTTGTAGGCAAGAAAATAAATACATGGATCTCCTAAAAAAAAACAAACCTGACCCATTCATTAAAGGTAATCTGAGATGTCAATGACACTTTACCTGCTGCATCATTTCCAGCTCAGTGCAAAGTGGGAACTCCTCAATCCTGCGTCCCAACTTTTCAAGCTGTACCATTAATCTTTCCCTTTTAGCAACCAGCTCATTCTCTCCCTTCTGTTTGGCTTTCTCCATTACCTGAAAAACAACAGAGCTGTCTAAAATCAGATTATTCATAAAGAAAAAAAAAAAACAGCCATGATATGGTGAATTAAGCAGACACAAGAGCACTACCTCATCACTGAGTTCAAAAATATGAAGGATGTTTTGTGGCCAGAGAAAAACTGTCGCATTAAGCTCCAAATCCTTTGGTTCGATGACGTGGACTTCCAAGAGGTAGGTAAGTCTGCAGCAAGCTTCCTGTCAAAGTAGTACACCAAATCAGGTTAGAATTGATAGAAGATACCTGAAACAAATATACATTTGTGTAAAATATAACAAGTACAAGCAGTAGTTGGGTTATTTACCTTTATTTTTTCATTAAGATCTGCAAGACCCTTACTCTTAGCTAGATGTATGAAGTCAAACACCTGAGCCATCTCCTCTGTATTCTCTGGAACTTTCAGAGCTTTCTTTTTGATGTTTTCAAATTCAGAGCAAATCCTTTGTACAGACACACCCAAACACTCAAGCATTAAAATGTGAACATTTTAAACACAGAAGGACAGATCTGTTTCGTATTATTATAAGAAGTGACTTACTCTAGATTTTGCTCACGGTGTCTGGATAGTAGTTTCTTCAGAAGGATTTCAGCATAGGCTTTAGCTTTGTTGGCAAGCCCTTGTTTTAGTTCTTCGCAGTCCAGATGGACCATTGTGAAGTGGGCTTTTGATGGGAGGCTCATAATCTCCTTTGACAGAGCACGAAACTCCTCCACTTGCTTCAATAAGCAGTGAGATTACACAATGACAGTCACCAGAAAAAAAAGGTAAAACAAGACAAGAATTTGAATTCAACTTTATGATTTGTTACCTTAGTGTACTCATCAAAAGAGTGTTCCTCTTCCATAAATGTCTCTACTCGAGCCTGTGCTGTTCCATTAACCAGCCAGTCATAGCTGTCAACTACAAAATAAACCACAAAATTCAGCAACAAACTGAAATAGTATTATTAAGGTGATGATAGGAAATGACTAGATTATGGCACATCACCATAGTTCTGGAAATGCTTTTCAGGTTCCTCTAGATTTTTGCGCATGGCACTCTTCACAGCAACCTGAGCCCAAGCATGGATCTCATCAGCCACCCTGGCATCCACAAATGAAGATGTGTTTTGTGCCAGCCATGACTGGACAGTCTGTACTTTCTGTAGATCAGTGTCATAGATATCATTACCAGCTCAAAATACAGTTTAACATGAAAAATGTGCCGTAAAGTGGTAACCTCACCTGCAAGGTGTTTGTTATGGCATTAAGAATTTCAAGAACAGCAGCTTCCAGATCTTGTAAAGTGGGGTAAATCTCCATCTTTTCATCGTCAAAGGTTAAAGCCATACGAAAAATGGGCAAGCAGTGGCGACTGTTTGGCTCAAATACACTGACAAACTCCTCTACACTTGCATGAAGAAGGGATTTCAGCTAAGAATTTACAGAAAACATGCAAGCATGAGACTAATCGTGCAATTAAGCAACAAACTTTACATCACACATAGATTTAATTTAAAAACTCCACAATGACTTAAAAAAAAGCTAGTTGTTGACATGTTTATTTAAACTACAACAGATCTCATTAACTTTACTCCCTACAATCTTCCTTGACTAATTATTTATTTAAATAAGCAGCTATAAAGACACAAACCTTGCTTAGTTTCAATTATATTGTCTTTATGTCTCTAACTACAGCTTGTTAAAAGTATAAATGAGTAGAATAAATAGTAATCACTGTAAATAACTTTGAAATGTTCCTTACGACACTTCTGAGGTCAAAATCAAGTGAGCATTATCTGACCTGATTTGAAATGAGAGTGGAAGCACAGTTGTAAAAGGAATCAAGTCTCTCCTCTTTAACCCCCTTCAGAGTTTCTTTATTTGTTAATAGGTGGATGACTTTGGGAAACCAGGTGTTCATGATGGAGTCTTCTGTCCTCTTACACCCCACAGCCATTTTGTTCTGTAGGCTCTTACAATCCACAGGTCCTGAGGCTCTATTTTAACAGAAGCCAAAATAAAATCAAAATAGAAGTAAGTCTTTATTGAAACAGCTCATATGTGTCTGTTTGTCTTCATGTTCTCTTTCCTCACCTGCATGCTGAAAGATCAACTAGGACCAGTGAAGAAAATGTTGTGTTTCCAATATGCAACAGAGTTTGCATTACAGGATGAAGAATGTGCAAGTTTGCCTTTATCATCCTGCGGCTCCTGATAAATTCATCATGCCATGGGTGGGAGAAATCGAGAATTCTGCAAATGATCAAAAACACATTTTACAACTCAGAATACAAAAAAATAGTTCAATAATTATTATGTGCAAACGTGCACACTGGGGTCTCACTTTGGTTGTGTAGCTCTATGTTCTTCTGAGCTCAATCCTTCTGTCTGTGGACTCTTTAACACTGTGCCCACTACAGGAAATTAATATAGCACAATGAGACATAAGTTAGTTGGCAGGGACTGTGCATGCATAGGGTATTGTGCAAAAGTAAAAAAAGAAAAAAAAAAAAAAACTTTAGATGCTTAGATTCTTATCAATTACAGAAGTGGAGTGTCTGCGCCAAATTCATTCTGCACAATGACAATGTCCATACAACGTTCAAATGGAGTAGTAAAAACCTACAAGTACTTGCAGTGACAAGAGGAACAAAGAGTCCTGCAATGCAATGATGAGTCTACCACAGAGCCCTGGTTTTACTCTGGTCACTCTGGCCAAATTAGACAGCATCAATCCACAGAAGAATGATGGTAGGTTCTCCAAGATGCTCGAAAGACTGTGCGTAAGTGTATTTACAGTCATGTGAAAAAGAAAGCTTTCACTGGGCTCTATGGAGTCCTGTGAAAGTACACCCTTACTGCTTCCATAGAAATTAAGAAGGTCAACAGCAGCCAGATGCTGCTAAACAAATGCAACTGATTAACTGATGACCAGCAAGCGTGACCACCTCTATAACACCAGACGTTTTGGCAGTTGGTCTGGAGCATTCAGGTGTGTTAACACAATGCCACAATCTTTCCAGGAGTGGACGTCCCAGCAAATTCATCCCAAGGTCAGACCATGCAATGCTCAGAGAAATTGCAAAAAACCCAAGAGCTACATCTCAGACTCTACAGACCTCAGTTAGCATGTTAAATGTTAAAGTTCATGACAGTACAAAATGATTGAACAAGTATAGCTTGTTTAGAAGGGTTGCCAGGAGAAAGCCTCTTCTCTCTATAAACATGGCAGCACAGCTTAGGTCTGTTAGGTTGCATCTGAACAAACCACAAGACATCTGGAACAATGTCCTTTGGACAGACGAGACCAAAGTGGCCATAATGCACAGCGCCCTGTTTGGCGAAAACCAAACATAGCATATCAGCACAAACACCTAATATCAGCTGTCAAGCATGGTGGTGGAGGGGTGATGATCTGGACTTGTTTTGCAGCCACAGGACCTGGGCACCTTGTAGTAATTGAGTCAAGCATGAACTCCTCTGTACACCAAAGTATTCTAGAGTCAAATGTGAGGCCATCTGTCCGACAGTTACAGCTTGATATTGGGTCATGTAACAGGACAATGATCCCAAGCACAGCAGCAAATCTACAACAGAATACCTGAAAAAAGAAAAGAATCAAGGTGTTGCAATGGCCCACTCA
>VUQI01019177.1:14839-25221 GCA_015106735.1 Paratilapia polleni | reverse complement strand
TTTTGTTTACAGACCAGTCAATGGTGGGGTTGTGGGTTGCAAGCCAAGGGTGGCCCAGAACTAAGGGTGTGTGAGGTGCCTCGAAGATAAACAGTTCTATGGTCTCCCGGTGGTTGTCAAGAAGAACTTGACTGGCCTGCACAGAGTCCTGATCTCAACCTGATAGAACACCTTTGGGATGAATTAGAGCAGAAACTCCGAGCCAGGCCTTCTCCTCCAACATCAGTGTCTGACCTCACAAATGCGCTTCTGGAAGAATGGTCAAAAATTCCCATAAACACACTCCTAAACCTTGTGGAAAGCCTTCCCAGAAGAGCTGAAGCTTTTACAGCTGCAAAAGGTGGGTTGACATCATATTAAACCCTATAGATTAAAGATGGGATGTCACTCAAGTTCATATGCGTGTGAAGGCAGACAAGCGAATATTTTTGGCAATATAGTGTATTTGGCATCATGTAGGGTTTTTGTATAGTATTTGAGTTTTGGTTCCTATTAATTTAATTGATCTTGTTCCTTGTGTTTCTTTTTTTCCCTTTCCCCCTGTGTCTCCTGGATCTCTTATGTCTCCTGTGTTTCCTTGTCTTTGACTCATTTGTGTTTTGATGGTAATCACGTTTTCTTGTGCATTTCCTGGCATTTTACTTCCTATCTTTGTCTTTCCACCACTATTATTTAATTGATCTATCATTCATCATTCTTCTATACCTTGTTTCTACCTCTGTCTCATTTTTAAATCAGCCCTCACTGTTTATGTAGTCTTGTCCCTCCCCCAGTTTTTGTCACCTGGTTCTGCTGGAGATCTTTTCCTGTTAAAAGGGAGTTCTTCCTTCCCACTATTGTCAAGTGCACATAGAGGATCATCTGATTTTTGGTACTGTAAGATCTTTGCCTTGCAATACAAAGCAGCTAGAGGCGACTGTTGTTGTAAACTGATATAAATATATGTATATGATATATATTTATTATATACTGTATGATATCAATGAAACAAAACATTTAATTTAACTGAACTGCATCATAATATGAGACTTAGAGGGCACTGTAAGTTTGTGTGATCAGTCTGCTGGTGAAAGTTGGACAGTCCCAAGTCATCACTGCTATATTTACTGCCAGATATTTTAGTGTTTTCATGATCACATTAATATTATTGTGTTGGGTGGAGGATGCGACGATGATTATCCTTGCACAATCTAACCTGCAGCATTTTATTAACTCATGGTTATTTAGAGCTCAGAGGACACGACTACACTTGCATGTTTGAACTGTGAATCATTTCTACAGGCCTAAGCCACCCGAGACCGTAACCCCCAAGGAAGCAGGTCAGCAACCATGCCAAACCGTCCAGCCACTTGCCCCAGAGGCTCCACGTGCCCACATCCCCAGGGAGGCAGCAACAACCAGTGGGGAGGGGCAGCCCCCCGCCCTCCACAACCATGTCCCAGGCCACACACACAGAGACACAAAAGATAAATGCCCCAACCCACCCAAACTACCCCACAACTGAGTAAAAGCACCTCCCTGAACGCCCCGACCCCCAAAGGGCCCACAAGCACTCCAGAATCCCCGAAGCGCAGACCGCACCACCAGATGCGAACCAACCCACCCAACATGGTGGCGCGCCCGAGAGGGCACAGACCACCCCTGCGGAGGGGGGAGGCCCACACAGGAGACGGGCGGCCCACAGGCGTCAGGGCACCAGACCCCGTGCCCAGACCCACGCAGAAGAGGCCTGCCACCCAGCCCAGGGCCGGCACCCACCACCGCAAGCACTCCAGGCCCCACACCCCAAGACTGCAAGGCAGCACCCACCTAAGTCAAAGTCATGTTAGCAGTTGTTATAGCCTGGACACAGTTTGTACTTTACCATCATGTTCTTGTCCTTTGTACTTTTGTGTGATACAAATACATGTAATGTACATGTCTCCACTCTTCAAGAGTTTTAGACCACCCCACCATTTTTCTCCTCCTTCCACAAGAACTTAGTCAGCAGACTGTATAGCATGTTGTGCAGATAATTGAAGAATCTTTGTAAAGCAAGTAACAACATATACTCACAGGCCACTTTATTAGGTACAATGTGGCAGTACTGGTTTGGACCCCCTTTTGCCTTCAGAACTGCCTTAATTCTTCATGGCATAGGTTCAACAAGGTGCTGGAAACATTCCTCACAGATTTTGGTCCATATTGACATGATAGCATCACACAGTTGCTGCAGATTTGTTGCCTGCACAGCCATGATGTGGATCTCCCGTTCCACCACATCCCAAAGATGCTCTATTGGATTGAGATCTAGTGAATGTGGAGGCCATTTGAGTACAGTGAACTCAGTTTGAACCAGTTTGAGATGATTTGAGCTTCGTGACATGGTGTGTTATCCTGCTGGAAGCAGCCATGGCAAGCAGCAATACTCTAAGGGGCCCAAAGTGTGCCAAGAAACTATCCCCCACACCATTATACCACCAGCAGCCTGAACCGTTGATACAAGGCAGGATGGATCCATCCTTTCAGTTTGTTTACGCCACATTCTGACCCTACCATCTGAACCAGCAGAAACTGACACTCATCAGACCAGGCAACGTTTTTCCCATGTATACTGTAGCCCGTTTCCTGTTCTGCTTCAATGTTCAATGTGTTGTGCATTCAGAGATGCTAAGCACTAGGAAGCTTTGTGAATATGGACCCTGGTTTGTTTTTAGTTTAGTTTTTGTAACTTTGTTGTTCTTTTCTTGGCATATTAGCATAGTTTTTACACGCAAAATCCCCACATTTCAAATTGAAACATGTTTGGCATTTAGCTGCAGCTAGTCAGTCAGGCAGGTCAGCATGGTCATGCATCCTCTTTCAAAGGAGCATCATGTAATTTGTCTGTTTTGAGCAGGCTGCATATAAATGACTTTTATCTTGTAGTTCACTTCCTCCTGTGTTAAGTCCCCACACAAGCCATAACTTCTGCTTAAGATGTATGCTATTACAGGCCTCATCGTGCAAGCAGAGAAGCGCTGCAGAGGAAACAAGAAAATATGCAGATTATCATTTACATAGTGTGCACTTAGAGTGCTACTTTCCCCAGTGGTGTTTAAACATTTGACAGCTTATTGGACAAAGTTCCGTCTGTATTGCTCTAGACCAATTCCATTTCCTTATGGTAAAGAAATCTCAAATTCAGCAAGAACAGGACTGATCGTGGCTTATTTTTTCAGGGAAAGGGATGCTCGCACAGACTTGTCCATGCAACTCTTTTTTTTTATTAAACTTAACCAATATAATTTTTGCAGACCATGCATCTCAGTATGTACATATCGTATATATAGACAGGATGCTGTGGTGGTCTTAAGAACCACATTGTGACACACTGTGAGAAACTGATATTCACAGTAAATGTGTCAGCAGTAGACAGTGCTTCATGATTCTTCTTGTGTGAAAGAGACAGAGTTGGTGCTTCTTTAAACGTTCAAATCACGTTCAAACTAATGCATTTTATCGCCCCCTCACTCAGTGGACTCGCGTTTCATTATTTGGAGTCACATTCTTCTCTATTCTGGTCATGCAGTGGTGAATACATTTTAGGACAGCACTCTCTTATTAAGTTTAAAATAACAGGATGTGGTTACATTCTTCCTGCTGAAATGTTATTAGATAGGGATTCTAATCACTGATCTTATCTTTACATCTAGCTCAGATACAGATGTGCATAGCAGTAAATTCAGAGTTTGTAATGTTGATTTAGATTAGAGTAGGACTGAATTGGAATAATGAGGGGCCAGGATTGCAACTGTTTGATGCAAGCAGCATTTGGGGCAGTCTTGACCATTTAGGCTACTTTCTGTCACCTAATATTTTTTGTTACAGTAAAAACAAACAAACCTGTGGTACACTGTAACTGTACCTAACTGTGTTTTAGCAAATCCTCCTAAATATCTTTTAACTTTGACTTTTAGTGTGTTTTAGTTACATTCTTAATAGTGTACCTACCTTAATCTATGTACTGTATATCAGGCCAGCTTATGACCTCTTCTTCTGCTTCTGTGTTGATAGAAACCTCCCCCATTCTCCACCCTCTTAGGGTTTTTTTTTTTCTGTGCTTATTTGTCAAGGCACAGTTTGACAGACGAGAAGAGGAAACAGACGTTGTTCCTCTCCCCACAAAAATGGTTGGTGGTCTACTTTGTTGCCGTAGCTACTTCACATACAGCATTGTGCTACTTCTCGGGGTCTGCCACCATTGTAAGTACACCTTTGCTTGCAGATCTTTGTGACATGTATTTGTTTGCCTCATGCACTCTGATGCTTAGGATAGTATGCCTAGGTCAAAAGTGCTTCTACTTTTGGGAAGTGACGTGTCTTCCTTGAAAGAGGGCTGCTGTCTGTTTTTCCTGTTTGTTATTACTAAATGCAGCGGTAGCTTTAAAACCATAATAATAACATGCTAATTTGAGAACATGGGCATCCATATTAAAGAAATATTTTAAAATGTGAATGTTCTTCAACACTTAAATAGAAGTGTTAGTTCTCTCCTGATTAGAAAAGGTCATATGTTCATTGTGCTCAGCCTTTCTGTTAAAAATGTGTTCTCCCCACTTGTCTGAGTATTTATAACTTCATGAATAGTAAAACTTGTAAAATCTTGTGGTTCTAAATTTGCAGTTTTGCTGTGTAGTTTTGCCACATTGTGTCAGCAGATTTCCTGCTGCATTTGCTTGGAAATCTAATTATAGCAACATGGGGATGGGTCATCCCTTCTGTTTCTGTTGCTTCCTGTATTTAATTCATTTAAAGTTTTTGTTATATTGGTGTACTTCATTACACACTTCTGTATTGTTATAAACTAAAGCCTGTCACACAGTATATGCAGTAATTGCTTTGATGGGACCGGGGCGGACCTTTTTCAGGATATTTGCAGAAGTACAGGATCCAAGTATAGTTTCTCCTCTATGTAAACGTTGAAATAAAATGTCATTGTTAAATGACTAGAAAGGACGTAGAAATTGACTGTTATGCTATGGAAAACGTTTTGAGTCAAACGTGACACTAGCAACAGAGCATTTCCTGAGTACTCTCCACCGGTAGCAACAAGAACAGTGGCCGAAAGTGATCAGCTCAGAATAAAGACAGCTGTAACCTTTGCCCACGGATTCTGTGGTTGCACCACTTTTCCTTTTAAAGTGATGCAGCCTTGGTCATCACAAAGACTACTGTTGTGCCAAACTATCAGTTATTGTTTTACGAATGAAATATTTCCTTTAACAGCCACAAATTCAGAGGTTCAGTTGGCCTTCCTGAAACACATTATAGCCTCTGACATTCTATAAGTTCATTTTCACTCAATTGGCCACCTAAAAAAAAATAAATAAATAAATAAATAAATCTTGGTTTTTTTGTTACTCATTCACTTCATTTTTATCCTAAATGACAAATTGTTATTGTCTATAGAGAACCAACAACCTAAAAACATTCATGTAATATCATGATAGATAATTATTTTTCGCCATATCTCAAACTCAACCATGTCATATCACTCAAATCATAAATGTTACTTGACATAAGTTCTCATCCCGTAATCAGAATTTTTGAATTGTCCTACGTTTTATTCTTACATTAACAGTTACACTTTGCGTACTAGAAGTGGAGGATCAGCTAATTAGATCATGTACATGAATAGTGACCGTTCATAAATTACACCCTGTTGTTTGTCTCTATTTTTCAGATGTGGAGGTTTCCAGTGTAAAACGTGTCATTCATAAAAAAGTTGGAGAAACTGTGGAGCTTTCATCAGGCTTACCAACTGAAGGTGTCACAGCGGCGAAATGGAAATATGGACAAATCATAGCTGCAGACAAAGACGTGGGCATTTCTAAAAGCTCTCCATTTATAAACAGATCAGACATAAACCTCAACAACTTTAGTTTAACAGTGAGAAAACTGACTCTTCAAGATTCTGGTGATTTCATTTTTATCTCAGAAATAAATAACAAACAAAGCCCATCAGTCACCATCACTCTGCAAGTTCATGGTAAGACTCGTTTTTCATTAAACAAGCATCCTAATAACTGTTAATAAAAGGATACCATATTAGCTTATGAGGATGTCTTTATTTGCTTGTCTTTTATTCATTTACTTGTGTTTTCTGTGCATTTCTCGGCCACCATAATATATTAATATTAAATACTGGTTGTGTATAATACTAAAGCTAATATTGTTTATATAATTGGGTATAATACACGGTTAAAATATAATGTATTTAATATTTTGAGCTCTGTGTCCTCACATCTGTTTAGTGACACTGAGACTTTGTACATTTTTGTCTATGAGAAACTCCCGTGTGACATTTTGAAATAGTTTATCAACCTCTCTTTATCTTTTTTTTTAACTGCACATCTTTTTGTCTTTCTGTGACTTCAATGACCTATTTACATAAAAATTTATAACACTGCCAACGCCTCAAGATAAAATCGATTTTTTGTATTTGCTCAAATAGCACTATTTCTTTTCCATTGTAATTTCTGTTTATAATAATGTGGTCTGGATTTGCCTGGATTTAATGAAGCTTGATGTTGTGGACTGGTCTAGTTTTGGATCATACATTTGCAGAACTCTGCACATACATATATTTTAGGCTGTGACGCTAAAGTGACACTCTCTTTCTCCCTTCTCTTGCCTTATTAGAGCCCATAACTGAACAGCCTGTCCTTACAATCAATTCCACTTGGGTTGCCTCAAACAAATCATGTATAGTTTTGCTGGAGTGCAGAGCAACTGGCAATGTCACCTACAACTGGACTATAGGGAACAAAACACTAACAGGCCCCAGGCATCAATATGTCACCAGGGAACAAGATGGAGACACCAAATTCACCTGCACAGTTTCCAATGCTGTCAGTGAGAAGTCTGCGTTTGAAATCATGACATGCAGCAACAATACTGTGCACAAAAAAGAAACAGGTATGTGCATTGATGTGATTGTAGTTTTTCTTGAATACTGAATTTGATTTGTTTTTCTTGGACAGTTTTTTAATTGATTTTTTTATTGATAACCAATTGTGGTGATGTGGAAGAAACAGAGGCACAGAAGACATAACAAATGGACATGATATATGGTTTATTTACAATATAATCATATCCCCAAATGCAACACAACCACAAATCTTGTCAAGCTGATAAATGCTGTAGAGGCTTGCCATACAGGTTGAATAGAATAGGTGACGATGTTGTATGTGGGGTTAGAAACGCATGTTATAATTATTATTCAGCTTGTGAAAAATCACATTGCTGTTGGCATTGTTTTAGTAGTTTTCCTGAATCAAGTATTCTGGTGATTTTTGTTTAACCCTGGGCTGTTGTTGCCATAAGTAATATTATGTTACAGGGACAAGCTTCATCATCATCCTGGGTGCAGCTGGTGGATGTTTGATGCTCATCATTATAGTCAGTGTAGCTGTGGGAGTTTGTTGCTGCAAAAAAAGACATGCTGGTAAGAATCTCTTGAATGTGTCCATTTTTAAACTTCATAATATAAAGTGCCATAACAGGTATTTTCCATTTGTAACCAGGAAGTGACACAAATGACCTCACTGTGTATGCTGACATCGGTGATGTTACAAATGAAGATGTAAGTATGCTCATACATTGTCTGCCTAAGTTTTGATAGGAAAATGATGTGTTTCTGAGGTTGAAATGCAAGTTTTACTTTAAGGATGCTAACTGTCTCTGTAAACCTCCAGGGGAAGCCTTGCTCGTTGTACGAAACCATTGACAGCAGAATAAACGTGGTTGCACTTGGGGTAAGAGCAAATCTTTGCTTGAGATTCTTATGAGACTGATCTCTGTTATGAAGAATATTCCAACAGCTAAAGCATGTGGCTACAGTGTACTTTTCCCTAACTTACCTTACACAATACTCAACATTTTTACAGTGTAGTCACATTTTATAGTTTAGATTTTTATGCTTTGCTAATTTTTGTAAACAATGGTTTGACATCATAGCAGACCAAGTAAGGCAATGTTTTAGCTGATGATTTTTTTTTATTATTAAAAAAGAGTGGGTACATCTTTCATCTGATTGTGGAATTGTTTTTTGTTTTGTTTTGCCATATTTCCATCACACATACAGCCCCAGACCGTGTATGACAAAATCCAGCTTAATCGTGTGAGGAAGGCTTCAGTGTCACCCTACCAAGAGGTTTCCTAGATGATGTATAGTTTTGTGCAGCATTTTTTTTTTTTGTTTATTTGTTTGTATCTTGTATAAACATATACAAATCAAACGTAGACTAGAATATTTTGCTCATTGCAACAGTACAAGGCTAACACGGTAAAAAAAATTGGTATACAAGATGTTCTAAATGGAGATTTGCTCTTTTTGGCATTGAGAAAGAATTACTTTTAGTATCTTATTTTTTTTTATCATACTGGGAAAAGTACCATGCTTCTTTTGACTGTAGCAGAGGATAAGAGGAAGTGTTGTTAAGTGTTGTAAATTCTGTAAATACAGAGTATATTTTTCGCCTTATAAATTTAATGGCATTACTTTAACTGTGAATTATTTTATTAAAAGTGATTTTATTAATAATAGTTTTCTGCCAATAAAGGCACAGTTTAAAATTTTATTTACTTGAGCATAGATTTTCCACACAGATGCAGTAAACCTAACTGCACGATGAACTCAAACGTCTGCTAAATGTGTGGTCTAGCATTAGCCTCAACTTTGTGTTGATATGTAGTGGAGTACAAACAAAACATTTGAGGATAAAAAAAAATGACAAAGTGGGATAAATGCTGAGGTATTTCTTTAGGGTGATATCAGTATGCACACTGAATGAAATGAAATAACCAGAAATTTAGTTTGCTAAGCAGTGCTGTTGTATACACACACAACTCTATTTTGCAGAATTGGTAGAATAAAGAATATAATCGGATGCATTAGTGTGCTGTGGCCAATGTGCAACTGACTCTAGTGGGCATCGGTTCAAGATGACAAGCATTATACCATAGTAAGAAAAATACAACAGAGGACTAAGAGCCATGAAAAACACAATAGTATCAAATAATCTCAATCCTGAGTGGTCATTCAACAAGATGAAGCTATATATAGAGTGATCTTGTGCTCTTCTTTGCCTACAATTATTTCAATGTTTGAACTTTATGCATAAAGTTCAAAGTTGTTTTTTTTTGTTGTTTGTTTTGTTTTTTGGGGGAAAAGATTAATGTGATTCTTTACCTAATGTTGTCTTTTCATGAGTCAAAGGTTAAATATTAAATTATTACAGTTGTCATTTTGTCTTGTTATGCTGTCACTAATATCAAATTATTAGTTTTATATTATACTAGTTATCAAAACAGTTGGCAAAAGTGTATCTAAGCTCCCATTAACTCATTTGAAATCAATTTACAAGAAGGCATTTTTGTGTGAGATAAAATGGTTTAGTTTTCTAAAATCATTTAGAAAGAATATGCAATTTAACTGTACACAAAGAATTTTTACACATATTCAAATAACATTTAAAAAAAATTGGAAAAACAAAAGTATAATGTAATAAAATGAACAAAATTGGGTGGCTAGAATTACACGTACACTTCACAGTGCAGGGTACATACACTTTAAAGTTCACGTGACATAACAATGAAACGTGTACAAAAATAAAGCATAAAAGACAATACCATTTAGCGTGAAAAGTTTACCTGAGACAAAATCAGTATCGAGTGCACTTATACAATAATAAGTGGCACCTGATTATTGAACTGTTTTAGTGGTTTGCATTAGATAATACATGCTCATTACTTTGTGTTCATCTTCGCCAGACTCACTACTACTCACTACAAAATACATTCATTCAGTGCTGTGGTTGTCTTCGGTTTTGTGTTTTCGCTGCATTCCGGCTCCTTGAAGTTATTATGACTTTTATGGCTGCCAAGAACAGAGAGAGACTTGGTCATTTGGTCAATCAAAAAAAACAAAAAACAAAAACAAACCAAAAAAAAAAACATTACATTGAAATACAAATGCTACCAACTAGACACAGAAGCTTACCTTCAAGAGTACACTTCATAGTATATTGGTGCATATTTCTGGAAAATAAAGGTTAATACATGTGAGTTCATGTATCAGTGACAATGTCAATCTGAACATGGCTAGATGAATTACATAATTAGATACCTTTAAGCTGTTGCCATATCTGTTCTATAATGAAACACAAACAATTTTAAGTTGTATTAAGAAATAATAACCACCATGGGCAAAATAACTTTGGTCTGATGCAGTGCAGTGCAGGTGGGAGTGTGAAAAGTATGCATACACCGATCAGGCATAACATTATGACCACCTGCCTAATGTTGCGTTGGTTCCCCTTTTGCTGACCATACGCAACAAACTGTGATGCACTGTGTAT
>VUQI01019174.1:0-14277 GCA_015106735.1 Paratilapia polleni | reverse complement strand
TGCTTCATCCACACCTTGATCAACCTAGCTGTGTGGCATGGAGCATTGTCCTGCTGGAAAAAACAGTCCTCAGAGTTGGGGAACATTGTCAGAGCAGAAGGCAGCAAGCTTTCTTCCAGGATAACCTTGTACGTGGCTTGATTCATGCGAAGAGCCAGGCTGAAGTTTGCAAAGGACCATAAGGATTGGACCATAGCAGACTGGAGTAAAGTCATCTTCTCTGATGAGTCTAATTTCCAGCTTTGTCCAACAGCTGGTCGTCTAATGGTTAGACGGAGACCTGGACAGGCCTACAAGCCACAATGTCTCGCACCCACTGTGAAATTTGGTGGAGGATCGGTGATGATCTGGGGATGCTTCAGTAAGGCTGGAGTTGGGCAGATTCGTCTTTGCAAAGGACGCATGAATCTGCACACCTGTAAGAACATGCAACAAAAAAGGCTGAACCTTAATAGGATTGAATGACCTTTGGAAGGCCTGACCTCCTTATTGTGTGCACTGAATGTTCAGCACTGTGCAACAGGTGCTCTGGTGCATCACAGTCAAAAGATAGCCTGCACCAAACTTTCGTCAAAGCCAAGTGCCCACACAACCAATTATCAGATGTTCAAGTTCAAAAATACACGGTCCAGCACCTCACTTTCAGAACCTGCTCAAACAGTCCCTTCAGGGAGAATTGACCCTGCTGCTCTGCTACCAGATCACTGTGTAACAACACAGGAAAGTCAGGCAAGGACAAAGAAATGTTTCTGACACTCTTTTAGGTAGATTCAGAAACAAACTCAGCATGCACCATGGCTCACACCAGTGAGACTGTAAAAGCCTCAGGGAATTTATGTTCATCCTCACCCCATTACTGCCTCACCAACAGCATCGGCACATGAGTAACTCTTCAGTAATGACAGTCACACAGCAAGCTCAGCCTTACTCTGGAACAATGCAGCTGAGCAGCACTTTATGCAGTGATACAAATAAAACATTCAAGCCCATTCCAGGAACAGAGCTGCCAGTTTCAGGCTCTCTAGACAAGGGCAGCACGCTGGTCTGAATTTGCATTCTGGATTTTTAGTGACTTTAGGTCACTTCTTATTGAACATATACACCAATGTGATAAACAGCACAGTCGAGGACTTCATGAGTAATATGATGTACCCAAAGTCTTTTACACGGTGACCTGCAGCAGATTTAGGCTCAACTCTGAGCAAGTTGCAGTCAACCTACCAACAACAGTCATAACACCTGAGGCTGAATACCAGTGAGAAAAATTAGTTGTTAAATTACAACTTCCAGTGCTTTTACGTGATGATCTTTTATCTCAAACATAACCTGTTCCAGAGCAGGTTAGTCGTGCAGCATAAGGTGAAGTTCTTGCTAACCCCCAAATCCTGCTTCACCAGTCTCTGAACATCTCTTGCTATGACATGTCAGTATGTGTGCCATTAAAAAGGTCTATTATCCTCTTACATCTTATTCATGTTATTTAAATGGATAGAAATATTTGTAGTGATGTGGGATATATGTCTTGTTGTAGGTACTATGTGTGTGTGGTCATCCTGATCTATTTCCTTCCACTGCTGGTGATGGGTTGTGCTTATCTGGTGGTGGGACTGACCCTCTGGGCCAGTGAGATCCCTGGGGACTCTTCTGACCGCTACAAGGAGCAGCTGACTGCCAAACGCAAGGTAACCTGCACTTTGGGCTTCCTCACTAATGTAATCAGAATACTTCTGTGCCCTGCAGCCCTAAGCAGGATGTGGCTGATGTCTCCCTGTGTGATAAAATAATCATCACAGCACCACACACCTGAATCCCAGCTCTCACTCCTTTCATTTTCTCCTTTTTTGGGCTTTTTTTTCCCAGACCACTTTTTGTTGTTTCAGCCAACTGTAGTCTTAATCTCCTCTTTTTGCCATCAGCTCTTCATTCCTGCCTTGTCTACCCATTTCTCTCTTTTTAACTGTTTTCATTCTTGGCAGGTGTTTCAGTACCTATGGCGCACACTGATGATGAACATATTCATTCAGATTGATTTTTTAGTGGCTTTTGTAGATTGTAGTTCTGCATGGGCTTAGAATAGCTTTGTTCTATACATGGCAGTGTCTGAGAGTGAGACAATAAGTATTTGATGGATTACTATTAAATGCTGTCCAGACATTCATGGTCCCCAGAGGATGCATCCTAATGGCTTGTGAATAGGTGATGAGGTAGACTTTTGTTTTCAGTGACATTTATTAAATAATATTGAATGCATGGTTGGTTCATTAGGTACAGACATTCATGTCTCCTCTGGGGTAAACTGTATTGTCGCTTTGGTGATCCACTGTCTTTAACAGCCATCATGAGGTCACTTTAATTTCTCCAAAACCTGCTAAGCTAATTACATTCCCACTAATTACAGCCTTTGCTGTTCTTTGTGTTCAGTGTCAACTGGCAAATTTGAGTATGCTAACCTGCTGATTGTGAACATAGTAAACAATATATCTGTGAAGGTTTAGCATGCTACCACTGCATGTATGTTTGTCAGCCTTATCTTAAATCGCTGTTAGTATTGGACTTTTTCTGTTTCTTACAATTAAACATAAAAAATATGTTGAAATGCTTTTGTCAAAATATACAGAGAGATTAATGTGTAACATTTTCATCGTTCTATATTATTTTTGATTAAATGTCAGTGAGCACTGTCTGTTATTGACAACACTAATGATGTGTCACTATTTATTACTTTTTCATTTTGCTACAGAGAGATTTCAGGACAGTTGAGGTTTTTCTGCACAGACAGATTTGTTAGCCAGCAGCTTGTTGAATGAAAGAGAAGGTGAATGCTGAGTCCTCAGTGGAAACAATCAATGCAGTGCAGCATGCAGTCTCATCATTAAGCGATAACAAATCGAGCAGGAAATTGACAATACCTGCTGTAACACTGTTGTAACTAATGGTTTTCTGAGACACGTTTTACAGATTCTTTATCTTATTTGAGAAACTGTTCTTACTAGTGCTGGAGGTGCTAAATGGTGATGTCTCTGTGGGTTTTCTCTAGGTGCTCCACAGCATGCTGGGTTAATGTGTGATTCTAAATTGGCTCTAAGTGTCAAATGCGAATGGTTGTCTGTCTCTCTGTGACGGCCTGCAACCTGTCCAGAGTCAGCTGGGATAGACTCCAGCCCCCCTTCAACCTTCAGTTGGATAAGTGAATGGATGGATGGATGGATGGATGGATGGATCTTATTGGTGATTTAAATGGGAGGTTAATTGTGCTGACAACCTTGGGGCTTTTTAGCATTATTAAAGAGATACCAATTTGTAATTTGTCTACTCTTCATTTTTCTCTAACCCAGACTGAAAAGTATGTGCACACTGGAGAAATCTACAATACATAATTGTGCCACTGTGTGTCCAACAGGTAGTGAAGATGATGATTGTGGTGGTGTGTACTTTTGCCATCTGCTGGCTCCCCTACCATGTGTACTTCCTGCTGCACCAGTTCTTCCCCAACGTGTCTGAGAAAACGTTCATCCAGCAGTTCTACCTTGCTATCATGTGGCTGGCCATGAGCTCCACCATGTACAACCCCATCATCTACTGCTGCCTCAATGACAGGTTGGTTAGCACGTCCACACCCTTGTGCATGCAAATGCTACATTCTCAGGCCATCTTATTAGTTACACAATCCTAATACTGAACTATAAAGATAGTTCAGAACCATTATCATTTTTCATAGGTTCAGCTGCATGAGGCATTGCTTCAGATTTGTGGACAGTACCCTCATGATGCAATTTTCTTATCTCACTATATCTAAGGGTTGTTGATGATTGAGATGTGGCTGGCAAGAGTGGCACACACTGTGGTCTTTTTCTACAAAGTCAATTTTTGTTGTTTTTTTTCCCTTTAATGTGCCACTCATCTGTACTGTTGTGTCACTTACGACTCAACTGAGGCTGCAAAGTTACAGCAAATAAGCAGTTTAAGGTTTACAGAACACAAACTTTGTTGTAAAGGTCCATCTGTGATGTGTCACTGCTGACTGCAACCCCTTTTTAACATTACTTGTAATACAATCTAGATTTCACTAAACATGTGGGCTTCAGGTATCTGAAAAGCTGAAGTTACTCTAGAATTACGTTAAAAATACACAATATTGGCCATAACATCATAACCAACCTGAAGAAAACCCAACAAACAACAAAAACACCAATTGGAAATTTACATGACTTAGTTTTTTTTCTTTTACACGATGTGAAGGTCTGCCAAAGACACCATTATAATGGTGTACACTTAAGCAGTAGTGTCTGTCTACTATTTTGAAGTGGTTGATAATTAGGACTGCTATGTAATGTTTGTGACAGGTTATGTTGGTTAACAGACACACAGAGGTATGTGCATCATAGGAATAACCAATCCTCCACTGCGGCTTTAGTGACAAGCACTTGAAAACTCAGCTGCCACAAAGGAGAGGCTGCTTATGCTCACTTTGAGATCATTTATCTGGAAACTCTCCGCATGTCAAACACATCCACACAGGCTAAAGTTAGGATCTGAAAGTGGCTGAATGTCGCTGTATAAATTAACAGATTATTTTCAGACTGCAGCGTTATTAGCATTCTGCCTATAAACAGTAATGTCAGTCAATCTATAGCTAGTTATTTGGTAGAATAAAGACAGATGGTCGACTCCGTTAGTGGTCTTTAATCAAGCATCTTCCATTGTCCTCCATCGCAGCAACCTGCTAATTGTCTTTGTGCTTTCGGAGAAATGCGATTTCACACTTGGTTGTTTTCGCCTCGAAAATTCATTATGTCCCAAAAATGAAAATATGTGGGCTGAATCACATTGAGCTGAGGTTTAGTCAATGACAGCTTTTTTATCTCCATCAACTCGACTGATTTAAATTCAAATGCGTGACCAATGCGGGTGTTCTCTTCTCATTCTTCATCAGTCTCTTTCTCATCTCCCTCTTACTCTCAGCTACCGACATTTTCCCATTTTCTTCATTCTTCTCTGTCTGCCTGGGCTTCACATTTGGTTGTGTGTGTTTACTGAGGTGAGGTGTTTCCTTATCAGGCCACCGGGATTTCATCATCTAAATTGCAAAATACCTCTGTCATTTCTTCTTCTGCTTACATTCGATGCAACGTTTCAGTTTATTTTTAGTCTTTTTTTGTAACACCTGCAAATGTGCTAATGAACACTGGAATATTTACACGTTCTGTGTGCTCGACATTTTTTTTTACATCATTTTTTTTCTGACACTGTACACATCTGTTACACTGTTGCAGTTCTACATGAAGCTGTAACATAGTAGCAAACAATCTTGGACCAGTTTCCAAGTTGGCTACTTGTGATTGTGTGAAATAGAAAAAATGTTGCTGAATGCTTGGCTTACAGTCAGTATAGTGGGCTTTTGCATAATTTCTGTAAATTGCGTTGCATGATCATCTAAACAACACAGGACCATCAACATTACATTATATTACATTATACTAGTAATATAATAAAATAAATATAAAACACAGTATTTAACTGGTATTCAGTTCTAGGGTAGCTTGTAAAAAAGTACATAATGTACCTACAACTGACCTGAGGTGCCATTTACAGCTGATCTTTTGACTCCCATGATGTTCTATTCTCTTTGGTGTATGACTACTCTGTGGAGTTAACGTTAATAATGCAAACATGCACCAGATTTACTGTTTCCCCTTTACATCTATAATATCTAGAGGATATATGTAGCATTGGATGGATGTCATTGTTGTGTCGTAGTTTGTGAGTAAGAAGATAAGAAAAAAATGAACCAGCTGTGTCCTTTAAACCTGCATTAACTGACTTTTTGTTTGTCCTTTTTTGTGGTGCAACAAGCTACACAGATTTCATTATGAAGTTGAAATGAGGAATGTGATACCAGACTGTTTACACAAGCAGACTCCACAGAGCTTCATTAGCATCTACTTAGAGTTGTTTCTCAGTCCATCTGACAAATTTAGGTCTAATATTCACTCTCCGGCCAACTCCTGAGGGAAATATCTCTTTAGCTGCTAAATGCTCTACTGAGTTTTTCCTACGGCAGAGAAGTAGAGTTGAACACCAGCTCAACTCTCTGGTTCTCAGTTAACCTCACCCTGCTACTATGCTGCCACTGCCTGCCATTGCGGCTTTATCCTGACTCTGGGACACGCCCAGAGATCAAACAAAAACAGTAAACTTGCAAACATTTTAGCTGAAGACTCAAACACTGCAGAGCTAAAGGGAACTTCAGAGTTTGTTTATAGTTTTGTACATCTGTCACCCTTTTTCCAACTTGTCACTGGATCTACCAAAAACGGGTGCAGCTTTAAAGTCAGACATTTAAAACAAAATAGCAGATTTCTCCTTTAAATTTACCTAGAAGAAATAAAAAGCACAGTTGATTGAGTCAGTACTCTTCAACAGTCACCATATTCTCTAAGTTTGCTTACAGTGGCTAATGCCAGATAATGCTAGCAGCTTAAAATAGATGGTGTTGTATAGCTTCTCTACCTGAGCTACTCTCTGCTAGTGTGCTGTGTTGTATTTACCATTATACAGTAATTGCTCTTTTTGGTCACAACCTTACTCTTCAGCAACAGGAACTAGAGAAATACATGCACATCCATACCAAAAAGAGGGGGCAGGGGCTGAGCCAAAAACAACCAGAAAAAAATAGGAAAGATCAACGACAGCACACTGCAGGTCTCCACTTTTGACTGTTCATTGCACTGTGAAGAATGTGTAGCAGCACTGGTCTTCATTTTACAATAAAGACACACACACACACACACACATGCACACAGAAAAACGCCATGGTATCACATACTATTGTAAGGTTTTTGTACCTTTGAAAATTGATATCTATTTTCTAGACACATAACTATGTTATTTTGTTTTTGGTTGGTTTGATATTGTGAAGTTTTTTTAATCTATGCAGAACTATATATGCTATCAAACATGTATACTTGTTCATTGTCAGACATATAAGGCAGCTGAGCTGACTCCTTACCTTTCAAACTACGTGGCAGATGGCGGCCCCTCCCTGAGTCTGGTTCTGCCAGAGGTTTCTTCCTGTTAAAAGGGAGTTTTTCCTTCCCACTGTCGCCAAGTGCTTGCTCATAGGGGGTTGTCTGACTGTTGGGGTTTTCTAATATTCTTTTTTCTAATATTGTAGGGTCTTTACCCTAAAATATAAAGCGCCTTGAGGGGACTGTTGTTGTGATTTGGTGCTATATAAATAAATAAAATAAAACTAGAACCCAGAGCCATCTTGTGGTGAAGCAGTAGTGCTGACATTGAGCCATCGTGCAGCCAAATCACAGAAACACAGATTTATTTGTGCTTTTCTTCCACAGGTTTCGAGCTGGTTTCAAACAAGCATTCCACTGCTGTCCCTGCGTCCCTCAAGGCTCTTACGAAGGCCTGGAACTCAAGTCCACTCGATATCTTCAGACCCAGACCAGCGTTTACAAGGCCAGCAGGATGGAGACCACTGTATCTACTGTTATACAAGTTGGGGATGACGCAGAACAGCCCAAGATCAAAGTTATAGGAGGCCCAGGGCCTGGCGGGGCTGTGGTTGAGGCCAGGCCACACAGCTCCTCCCTGGACCTCACCTCGAATGGGTCATCATCCTGGAGTGTCTCCAAAACGGTATCAGAAACGTCCAGTTTCTACTCCAGTAACAACCTGCAGTAGTAGACCTCAAATACAGGCAGCATTTTGCTGAACAGCAGGGAGAGAGTGTGAGTTGACTGTTCACATCGCTGCTTTTGCCTGGGTGTGTTCATGCAAAGTACAGCGAGAATGTGTGAGTTTGTCTGCTGGTGACTGTGAGTTTTTAATGAATTCATTTCCAGTGTGTTTACTGGAATGTCATGTTAGGAAATTTTCTCCCTGTTCACAGAGCAGTCTCTTCACCCACATCGCCCTTGTAGAAGGTACTTATCCTATTCAGAGCTAATGATCAGCTGGCATTAGTAAGGTTTGCTCAGTGCCAGAAAGCAATGGAGGGTGCTTCAACGACATGAGCACATGCCAGTTCAAAAGCTAAACTGAAGCAGACGCTAGCGCTTTCATTCTTCACAGCTTCTGCATGTCACACCAGTCATCTCTCAGAGCAGGGAGAAGGTTCACACATCCTCAGTCACACAGGCTGTGTGACTTCACACAGTCTATTTTAGAGTGAAGCTATTATATGAGGCCAACATGCTGTAAACATAGCGGCTTCTCATTTTAACAGGGGGGTTCTCTCCAAAGAGATGAAGTTTAGGTTTTCAAAAAGCAGAGACAACCTGTTTTCCACAGGAGCTCCCTAACAGAAATTGAAACACAGACAGATGTGTGGTTTCAGCTGAAAGGTTCTCCCACAAGGGGGGATCAGAACTGAAAACAACAAAGCATAATCTAGTCTGAACTTGCCAACTCTGTCTCCCTGAGCAGGAGTTTATGAGAACTCCAACGTGCAGAGCGAGTTCCTGTCTGGTTGAAGGAGCGTTCCAAAGATCCCCTCCAGGTGTTGCTGAAAAGTTTTGGCAATCACCATAAACACCAGCAGCGTCTGGCTCACCCATCATCAGGCTTCACATTGACTTCGACAGCTGGCAGCGTCATTTCTGAAAGATAAAGGTGCTTCAGATGCTGAAGAAGCTGCAGCAAACTTCAAGAGAAGACAAACCTTTTGCTAAAAATCCAACCTGCCCAAAGTCAGTCCTAAACAACACCCTTAAATCTGTTCAACACCGGACTGCAGTTGTCAAAATGATCCAGAAAAGAAATGATCCAGTGTTCCACAGAACCAGTACTTCATTTGGAGTCTGCTTAACCTGCACCACATTTATCAGACACACTTCATTTGTGCTTTTAAAGCAAGGCACCACTTTTAAAAATGTGAAACTTTTCTGTAACTCCTATTAGGTCCTCTACCCTTCCAGCTGGCACCAACATGAAATGGTCTTTTCAAGGGATAGTTCACCCCAAAATCAGATTTCTAGTGCTTTCAGACCAAATAGCTCTGGGCACTCCCACTGGGGGTGGTCCCCTGAGAACTACACACATTCAAGGTTTTTTTTTCTGTTTGCATGACATGAAGTATTAGCTGGCTAGTTGCCTTCATTATCCAAGCCGTGTGTTCTCTGTGTGTTATGGGTTTCATAATAAAAATAGAGCTAGAAAGAAAATGTGCCGTTGAAAGCTTCCATTTGTTTGCCTTTTTAAGTTACAAGGAACCACTAGCTTCAGCCAGCTTCTTCTAGTGGACTGCAGCTCCAGGTGCTGCTGATCATAGCCTTGAAAACCCAAACTAACAAATCCTTTGTGCGCGCTTCACCATCATATGGCATGTGGCAAAAGATAGAATCCAGCAAACCAGTTTCCTTCACTTTGATTGTTGTGGTCTTTAACTTTCTTATATTTCTATTTTAGCTTCATCATTTTCTGTCTACATAGTTTTGCTGCATGTGGATGCCCAAGGTAGCAAATTGTGAGGAAAGTTTTTTTTTTTATATTTCACTTTGACAAGGCAAAGCAATATTTCCTCAGTCACATAAAGGCATAATAATACCTGTACTGGTACATTTCTCCATGTTTTAACAGTTATCTGTTATTTACAAAGCTAATTTAAAAGTCCTCCTATAATGTCACAGCTAATACTTGCATGTGGTTTCTTCATACGGTAAATCTGATTTTGGGGTGAATCTGGTGTACAGTGTTTAAGCCGTGTAGGCTCTACTGTTAACCTGGCTGAAGTCACCTTTAACCTCCTTTGCAGGAGGTGTGGGTGATCACTTCTTTCAAATATGAATGTAATCCAGCTACAGGAGGACACAAGTTAATATCAGGTTTAAAGCTCTTTGTAGACTTCTCAGCCTTGAATGTGCAGCCTGTTACTTGTGGCTCTTTAATGTTCTGTGGGGTGCCTCACTGCTTAGCATAATGTTTGTAAAACAAACAAACAAACAAAAAACAGGGGAAGCACAGAAGCAGCTCACTCTGCTGAGGTCCAGGAGAAGGTCAGCCTGGTAACGGGCCACAGAAGTCCACGAGGACAAACTGTCATTACCTCCTACAGCATTAAACAGACAGATATACATATAACCATTGTAAGAGTAGAATGTAGTGAGGTGCAAGCTTGCGGTCACAGTGTTATTAGTTAAACTATCTTAAAATGTTTAAATAATTTCAAGAAAATTAATGTAATTTCTAGATATTTACTTGCTGTTATGATATCTGTGAAATAGTTCATGTGTGGTGTTTTACACAAAGTTAAGTTAATTTATGAAAGCCAGAATATTTGAATGCAAATATCCTGCAGTGTGCTTAACAGCTAAATTCACAACATTTACATATTTGCTGTACGCAGAGCAAACACACAGCCTCAGCTGCGCACATCCACCACTCTGCAGAACTATCACTTATCAGACAAGAACACACACAGTGCAAGAAAGACCACAAAATCCATTTTAATAAGTATTTCATTAAATTTTTTGTTTTTAAATTGAAATGAAGTAAACAGGTTTTGGCATTTTTACATTGCTTTGCACTGGGAATCAAGTCACTGCTATCACATACTGAAAACTTTGAAAAATATGAGTCAGCCTTCGGTAAAACATGTGTCCAAGATGGCTATTCTTTTCAGTGTGTGCACACAAGACAAGTGCACATGTCCAGAGAGCGATCACCTGCTGACACCCATCAGTGATTTTCATACAGACACACACACCCCCTCACATGCTTCCTCCTGACTGCTGGCCTATTCTCGGCACACAAGGCCTGTTGTTATAAATTCCAGCGTCAGCTGACATGAAAGTGAGAAGCAGTTATGAAGCAACATAACTGCGTCGGATTCAGTAAATTGCATCAGTTTTTTACAGAGTACACACAGCATTGTGTTGTTGACATTGAAACATATAGTTATTTACACTGTGCAGGAACACCAGAAGGTCACATTCAGTGCAGGGAGGGAAAATGACAAATACCACACGTCATCACCAGAGTTAACATTCCAGTTTTTCACTGTGGCAAAGCAGCTAGTAATAAACCCGGTAGAGCTTTTAGAGGATTTAAATAGCTTGGCCAAGTGATCAGTTGAGTGATGACACCATCAGAATCATAGCTTTGCACATGCACATACCCTACAGCTATGTTGAGTGATAGTCCAGTGCATCTACTCAAAAGTAAGAAGATTCGAAAGAGGATATCCTTCCATTATATTAACATGCTTGTCCAACCAGGGTCATTGGACACATTGGACAGGCTTCCAATCCATCACAGGGTCAACATCGAAAGACAGCCTACCACACACTCTCACATCTACACCTACAGTCCATTTAGAATCACCAATTCCCCTAACAAGGATAGATTTGGACTGTGGGGGGAATTCAACACAGGGAAAACAGACTCCACTGAGAAAGGCCCCAGCCGACCAGAAGGTTCAAACCCAGTACCTTCCTGCTGTAAGACAACACCGCTAACTGCTGCTTCACTGTGCTGCCCAAAGATGGAAATCTAATACGTTAAACAAATAATTATAATGCACACTTGGTTGGTATGTGGTTTCCATATTATTAGGTTACTTACAGATTGCTATGACTTTGTTATAGGAACACATATTTACCAATGCAACATGGAGGTAACCATACGTAATCAGTAAAAGCGCCAACTATTTCTCACCAAAGAAAATGTCATGTGATTCACATTTGGAGCATTGGTTTCCACTGCTTGGGTTGAAATAAACTTTATATCCAACTGTAGTATAAAACATCTGATTCTTTCATGAAAGGTCAAAGGAACTTAAGTACCAGTGTACTTAGTCAACACTCAAATTTTTGCAAGAAATATCCAATCACCAACCATGAATACATGTCACGAGATTAAATCAGTTGACTAATTTTCCCCAATCTGCCGTGCAATGCTGCAAAATAAATAAATAAATAAATAAATAATAATAATAAAGTAACATATTACATGAAGTAATTAAGATTTGTGGCCATAAAATGCAGTACTGTGCAAAAGTCATTTCTTTATATTTTGCTAGGAAAATTGGAAATAGGTGATTTATTGAAACATGTGTATACAAGTATACAAGTACAGTATATAGGGCAAAAACAGAGTTTGTACAATTCGAACAAGGTTGAAAGTCAATATTTGGTATGACCACTTTTATATTTCAGCACAGCCTGAACCCTCTTATACAAGCTTTTTTGTAATTTCTTTAAGTAGTCTTCAGGAATAGTTCTCCAAGCTTCTTGAAGGACATTCAGAGCTCTTCTTTGGATGATGGCTGCCTTTTGTTCTGTTCTCTGTCAAGATGATCCCACACTGCTTCAGTAATGTTGAGGTCCGGACTCTGGGGTGGCCAATCCATGACTGATAGCATTCCACTGTGTGTTTTTCTATCCAGGTATGCTTTTACTGCAGTTACTGCTTTCACCGCATTGGGATCACTGTCATGCTGAAAAATAAAGCTGCTGCCAATCACTCTTTCCAGATGGTATTGCATGGTCGATCAAAATATGACGGGACTTTTCTGCGTTAATATTTCCATCAATTTTGACAAGATCTTCAACACCACTGGCTGAAATGCAGCCCCAAACCATGACAGAGCCTCCACCATGTTTTACAGATGGTTGTAGAGACTCACTGTTGTACCAAAAATTTGATCCAAAAATTTCAAATGTGCATTCATCACTCCATAAGACCTGTTGCCACTGATTTTCAGTCCAGTTCTTGTGTAATGTGGCATACCTCAGCTTTTCCTCCCTGTTTCCCTTCCTTAAGAATGGCTTCTTGCCAGCCACCCTTCCACTGAGACCATTTCTGATGAGACTTCAGTGAACAGCAGATGGATCAACTGAAGGGCCAGATGCATCTCTCAGGTCCTGTTTCAGTTCTTTGCTGGATTTTTTTTTTTTATTTAAAACAACACTGGTTCATCTGTTGACTTAGGAGCCTTTTTTATGCCTGAATGATTCTTAGGTCAGTTTTAAGTGTCTTAACAAACATTCCTCTGAAAATGATCAGGTATAAGGACTGGACTGAAAATGAAAGAAAAAGCAGCCAATATCTAAAGAAAAACTCAGGAGGACCTTCAGAAAGCCTGGAAAATTATTGCTCAAGATCACTTTAAAAATTACAAGAAATTCTGGCTCATTGGAAGCAAAATATAAAGAAATGAGGGGCGGCTCAAGACTTTTGCACAGTGCTGTAAACCTATGGGGTTGTTGCATTATCAAGGTGTGTTTCTCTGTTCAGTGAAACCTTGTCAGCTCCTAAAGTAATTAGTAATATTAGTTTTACTTTTACTAATTATTTTGCAGAATAACCAGTTGTTTTTAAAAGTGAACATATGAGAGCAGTCTGTCAGTTGTGGTTGCCTGAATTCACCAATAACTACCTTATCATTTTTGTTATCAGAGTTTTTAGGATAAAAAATTTTTAGGATGAAAACTGAACCATGATGTAGGCAAAATATATTTTTATGACTTTTCTTGAAATATTTTAAGCTATTTCTTGAATTTCAGATGTCAAGGACTTCTCCTAATTTTCCATCATAATAAGGACTGTCTGAATAAACTGTCTCACAACTAACTGGCTTTCCATACATTTTAGTGTGCCTCAAAAGATAAAGAATGCTTCATGTTTAAAGAAACCGGCTGTAGTCCAACACAAGACATATTTCTGTATACATACAGTGTCTACTATAACTCAACTGAGTTTGTATGCTAGTATGTTATAAATAATAATAGTAATAAAAAACAAATATATCTATATCTATATATATATAGATATATATATAGTTCAATAAGGAGAGATCACTTGGAAAATTAACATGATTTATTGTGATACAGAATTAGTTCATTTATTTGGCGATTAGACTCCGATGACCCATCCCTGCAGAGCAGAATCCCAATGGTGATAGGATTTAGGATAGGACCCCCCAGAATCTAGACGCTGGTGGTGGTGAAGATGGAGATGAAGGCTTGGATGGGTTCTGAGTGACCAGAGTGAGGTGGAGATGGGGAGGAGGCGGGTTGCACGAATGAGAGTCTGAAAGACAGAATGACAGAACAGCACTGAGATTTAGAGCACGCAGGTTGGAGGCTGATTGGCTCGCTGAAGGTGGGCAAGAACGTGATTGGATGAGAGCAATGATGACAGTACTGAGTTTGACTGCGTGGGAAAGAGGAAGTGATGTATAGAACAGACTGGCAGCCGAACACCCAAGAAGCCGACGGATGAGTGATTACAGATCTTCCTTATTGAACTTACGCTTAAACT
>VUQI01019173.1:11317-26201 GCA_015106735.1 Paratilapia polleni | reverse complement strand
ATTGTCTCAGGGGCATCTCGGCACAGCCTGCACCTGGGGTCTTGCCTGGTGTGATAGACCCCAGCCTCTATCGATCGTGTGCTTAGGGCTTGTTCCTGTGCTGCCATGATTAGTGCCTCTGTGCTGTCTTTCAGTCCAGCTTTGTCCAGCCAGTGGTAGGATTTCTCAATATCAGCCACTTCTTCTATCTGCCAATGGTACATGCCGTGCAGGGGCCTGTCTTTCCACGACGGTTCCTGTTCTCGCTCCTCTTCGTTCTCAGGTTTCTGCTGCCTGATGTATTCACTAAGCACATGGTCAGTTGTGGCCATCTTCCTGATGTACTCGTGGATCTTTGTTGTTTCATCCTGGATAGTGGTTCTAACACTCACTAGTCCTCGGCCTCCTTCCTTCCTCTTAGCGTACAGTCTCAGGGTGCTGGATTTGGGGTGAAACCCTCCATGCATTGTAAGGAGCTTTCTTGTCTTGATGTCAGTGGCTTTTATATATATATATATATATATATATATATGACAGAAAAGGTGGCAACACATAGTAGGTCCATTTTAATAGATGCTTTTATGTGTATATGCCCTTTTATGTCTTTGTCCCTGCTGGTTTCCGTAATCCCCTCGATCAATCTTAGCTTAACCATGGTTCAGTTTGAACAACGATCTTACTGTATGTTTGACAACAAATTCCATCATCAGTCTATGAAGTTTTGTCTCCTCTTGATGTTGGAGACGCCGCCTTCTGTAGATGTCTTAGCCGAATTCTTCTGCAGCTTCTCAACTTCCAACAGTTTCCCCTGTGGTTTTGTGTATTTGGCTGAAACCAAGACGCCAAGGCTGGCCTCTGCCCTTACATCTCTCTTCATTCAGCTCCAAGTGAATGTTTTGAAGTGCCTTGTTTGCACAGCAGGCAGTTAGAGTAATGACATGAAAGAGCATCAAGGCACGACACAATGGGAGATGGATTTTCTCTGTCACCTTTACAGTACACTGAAATAGTGAGACATCAGTCAGCAGGCACCTGTGGCTTGTTTGATGTTCTGCACAATGAGACCTCACACGATCAATTTAGTGTTGAAATGCTCTCTTTAATAACACACAAGGGTCTTGGACTGACTGAATACATTCACAATTTTTTTATGCCAAGAGCTAATCTTAACCCACAAAGGTAGCCCCTTGCAGAATTAAACACAGGCCAAAATTACCTCACGCTGAAAAAATGCACAGGTTCGCAAGGATGTAACTCGCATGCACACTAATACCAGAAATGCATCATTACAAACCGGGCATTACATAAAACACTGTGAGTGAGGAGACTGAGGGCATGCTGAAGAATACCAGGCGCTCAGCACCGTAAGACTCTCTGACCGAGACGAATTGTGGTTGACCACAGAAGACCGCGCCCAGCACCCAAAAACCAGGAATGCCTTTTCACTGGCTGTCCAAAATGCTGAAATCAGCACATGCAGCACCAACTCATTAGCCCGAGAGAACGAGGAGGTGAAGAGGTGCATCACCTGCTTGAACTGGCAACTGCATCAAAGGCACTGCCCGTGGGAAATGAACACTAAATGGAAACAAGTCATCAGAATTCAACACTTGAGGAATTCATTTAAAAAAGTGAAACGTGCATTCACACAGAAATATATAACAGCAAGCCAACTTCAAAGCAAGGTCTTGTGATACATCAAGAAACTGGGTGTCACATTGTTTTCATTTTGCTCTTTAACTGAGAAGAGGGACATGGTCTTCAGATCCTATACAGGACTGTATATTCATCACATAAATCTAGCCTTGCAGCAGAGAAATCTTTGGCTTTGCAACTTCGCCTTTTAAGTAATTATTTTGATATCTTTCACACTCAAAGACGAAGCAGCACATCTGTTTTGAATGGTAAACAACTTGCTGCCATCTAGTGTCCATAATTAGGAAGTGAGAGCCCTTGCACAAACAATACTGAATGATTGTCACTGCAGCAAAATAATCGATAAAAAAAACCTACTGTACTCAGTTGCAGAACTTTCCATCTTATCATACAACACCAACAACTCAATTTGCTTTCTACAGCACAAATATAACCTTTCTGTAATGCTTGCAGCAGAAAAGGTAAGACACTTTACTAAAATCGGTTCTTTTCCACTCCTCTCAGCTGTATGTTCATTCTCTGTGTTATATAATGGAGCTACTGCCAGTGTGTCTGGGCTCTCCTGTTTCCCTACACACTACCTTCATATTTCCCAAGAAGGTGTGAGGGGATGTAGAGTCTGGTGACTGAAAATGCCTCGTCATTGCATTGCCTGCATTCTTGTGCCTGGCTCCTGACTATTTATACAGCCGCAGAAGAGGCCCCCCATATCCTACTGGGGAGATTCATGTCCTAGACTTGGGGCTTTATGGCTTCTGATTACACAAACATCTAAAATCAAATTACCTGCTCAAAACTCCCTTTAAGTTGACCTGTTATGTTTTCACTTATTTGCTATAATAAATATGCTGTTATAATAGTGGATGCTCATATTAAACATGGACAAAGTTTAAAATAATGAGCTAACTGCATGTATGTATAAGTAATCCATGTGAGCCAAAATCTCTGACAGGTTTTTTTGTACTCTTGGATCTGTATGATGTCAAAGAGAGTGGATATTCCTAATATGGTCATCACAGGCACACAGCTCTGGCTGTGAGCACAGCAACCCCACCCATTTGTTTTTCAAACCTTCTGTTTATGACAAGCAGCCAATTAGAAAAAAGCTGGCTTAAAGGAGGACCTAACATGGTTTCAGGCAGTGGATGAACTGAGGGGCTGCACCAAGGCTCGGTTTAAGATACATTACATACATTATTTTTGAGCTGTGACTCATGCCAGGCTACTCCAGTTGAGTCCAGGAATAAAAACATGGAGTTGGAAATGACTTTAAACAGAACCACTTTGACTCAACAGGACGTTTTGGACCAGTGGTATCAAACATGCAACCCAGGGGCCAAAACCGGCCCATGAAAATTTCCAGTCTGGCCCACTGGATGGCTATGCAATATGTGAAAAATACAGAAAAGTCATAAATGACTCAAATTGTATCAAATAAGATTACTATTACAGATTTAAAGTATTTCTAGATCTCAAGTTGTTTGGATCATAAGAAGTAAAATGCTATTTCCAAAAACTTTAGATCTTAACAACTTTTGTGCTTTTGTAGATCCACTCTGATCCAATTTTAATGTACATGTAATGACAGTATACTGAATGTGGAAAAACAGAGATTGTTGAAAGATGTATTTTTCTTAATCATTTGTTTTGTGGATGATTCATGGATTCAAATGGATGATTCATTAAATATGAACAATGCTTTTACAAGTTTGGCCCACTTGAGATCAAATATGAGTCTGATAGCCCTGCTTTGGAGAGTGTATTATTTTATACTTAGACAAAACTGGTTAAAGGTCAAGATGAAGTAGAGTTATGCACATAACATCCAAATGTTCAAGTTTCATGTAGGTATGCAATCTTTGATAGTTTAATATAGACAATATAATGATTAAAAGAAGCACCACAAGATGTAGATAAATCCTGTAAATTAACATGTAGTAAACAGAAACTTGAAGAAACTGTTCTGAATATTAAGGTTCAATAGCTCAAATATGAGAAAAGAAAAGCTAAAGCATTAGGAGGATGTTGAAATTTCAAACAGACTGAAACTTTAATTACTTCAGGTATGTCTCTGTAGTAAACAACAAACGTGTTGATTGACCTGTGAGGCTGACATATCTAGAAACAGGAGAGGAGTGTATTTTTAGTTTTCTGATGAACTGGTGCAAATAACCAGGGGCCGTCCTCTCAAGAGCAATAACGGTTCATCCAGACATAAACTAACAGCGTCCCTGCTTCATCTGGCACAGGTACCAAAGGACAAATGTGCTTACACAGAGTGGAAGTCCCCCCAACTCGAGACCAGGTGCTCTGCTTGTCAACACAAGGGTAACTCGCACCCCTTGCTCACCTTATCTGTAACAACCAGGCTGTTAAACATCACTGACACTGTGATATAGAGGTCAGTTCTTATGGAGGAGGTCAGTGCATTCCTGAAACATATTGATTCAGCATCTTAGGGTCAAACTGTACTCATTATTCTTAAAGGGTCATTTTGACCAAATTACAAAGGGCATGTTTGTTACGCTTAGTGCTACTGATATTTTGGTTTGTTTGGTTTTTAAGTTTTCATTGTCTGAGATTTCTACTTTTAATGCACTGAAAGAGAGATTATAGGAATTTCTTTGCAGCAGAGTAGCATCACAGCCAAGCTAAAGGTGGTGGGCTGTTAAGCAGTGTGAAATACTTTATACATACATATACAGCATGTGTATGTATGCAGAATATTAGAAGATATATTGATATCAGAATTTTTTAATGTTGTAAATTGGTTTGGCATCAATTTTTATTTTCTATGGTTTTCATCAGTCAACTTTAATATGAGCGAACTTAAAAAAAACAAACATCTGCCTTCCAAGCAAGTGTCCTATAGTAAGACATTTTTCAGTACTTGATGGATAGTTGATTTGTATCAGTTAAAAAAGAAAACTACAATAATAAATATAGTATATAATAAATAAATATATACTAAATAATAAATTGATCCCTAATAAATAAAATTGGTATTTAACAAAGTGACTGATAATTAAAATTTTGATTAGCTTTTTTTTTCTTTAATGGTGGTGACAAATTGGGTTACAACTAAAACTAAGTTATTTTGATGGAAAAGGAACAGAATAAGAAGAATATCAAATGGAAATGTTCAAAATACTGGGATATCTCAAATTTTTTCCATGCTACAGAATTTGAAATCTATGAATTGAATAAAGGCATCAAATATGATATAATTATATGCTATAAATAAAAAATAAAATAAAATCGTATTATTGACGTCATAGCCTACCTGACCAGCGACATGGGGTTTCCTCTGACTCTGCACTCCAGTCGAATGGGACTCCCTTCTGCCACCTCCTGACTCTTGAGCTTCTGGAGGAAGTGAGGAGGTGACAGGGGTCCAGGTGCTTTTGGAGCTCCAGAGTTTTGGTACCTTGAAGAAGATGCCACTCCTGCTGGGCCTCCAGGCTGAGTGCCCATGTCTGGCTGGCTGTACTGTGCCTCCTCTTGCTGGCCAAGAGGCAGAGAGGGACCAGAGGCTGATCCCTGAGGGACCGGCTGCTGGCTTCTTGGAGTAAGATAGCCACTATCAGGAGAGGAGGAGTCCTCCTCTACCTGTGGCTCCAAATGAGCAGAACCTTTGAAGATGGACGAGAGCTCTTCAATGAACGTGGCAGCTCGGCTGCAGAACTCTGTGGCTGAAGCCACCCGATCATTCAGCTCCAGGCTTTCATGAACCAGCCTGGGTTTATCCTGCTTATACACCGGCTGGATGGGTTTGTGACGCACAACCTTCTCAGCAGGAGCCTCACTGGACACATGTACAGGTTTGCTGAGGGGGGCATTCTGGCTGGAGGAAACATTAACTGCTGCATTGTCATCAGGGCAGGGAGTTTTGGTCTGGTGCTGCAGGTTCGGGCTTGAAGTGAGGTTTTCAGTAGTCTGTGAGGGCAAAGAAAGGGAGGGGACAGATTGGAGAGCCTGCTCCTGTTCTGTAGGACTATAGGGGCCTGGATCTTCAGATTGACATGTGTCATTAAAGGCCTCTCGGGCAAGGTCCAGGCTACGATTAATCTCTTCTGCACTTAAGAAGGCAGTAAGATCTCCAAAGTCTCCATCTCCAGAATCCAGCTCTGTCACTGAGTCCAGGTAGAGTTCCCCATCAGAGGATGCCTCAGAAAATACTCCTCCATCACCCTCCAAAGTCCCGCCTGATGCCGGGTCCTTTAGCAGCAGAGAGATGGGGAGTGGCTGATTCCAACTCCCGTCCTGCATCCTGAAATACACAGCAAATCTCATTAACCAGCCAAATGCCACACATTTACATTGCAAACGTTACAGTTTGTAATCATTTGTAAAAAGGGAAATGACAAACAGATAGAAGAAAAGGCAAACTTAGAATACAGACTTTACAATGCTGCATCATTTGCTCTCACAGCCATAGCAGGCAGGATGACTCAGGCCAGTGCTGTTTGGACACAGTTGTGGGTATTAGCAAAGGCCTTTACTGAGGTCATAGTGAACATGACTGTCATTTTTTACTCATCCCATTTCTGTCAGGACATTTGATCCTGTCCCCCTGTTCTTTGTTATATTTTCATCACACATGTATTTTTTTGTTGTTTTTTTCCTCCACAGAAACTTCTTACCTCAATTAGGGCTGAAATACCAGTTATGTTTTATTCAGTTCTTTTTCTTTCTTTTGTTTTTTAGTACTTATTTTAAACATTGTTCATAAAATGGATCAAAATGCTAATAAGAATGCCTGTTTTATGAGTATCAAAAGGTCTTCTTTGTCTAGTGAAAAAAATGTCAAGGTGTTTTCATTTTTAATAAAAGTGAAGAAATCTAAAAACAGAAAACTGTAGATATTTCTTCCCTTCTAAATAAAAAGGTTGGTTAAAAATTAATTAGTGGATAAACTGATCCTTTTGGCTCTGGTGTAATTATTTTTTGCTTTGTTGCTTTTTAAATATTTTACTTGTTGTATGTTATATTATTACTTCATAGTTTATATTTATTTTACTTTATTGTATTTATTTTGATTATTTTTCATTATTAGTTATTATTAGTTTCGTTATTTTATTGAGCTATACACTATTCTACTTATTTAAGCTATATGTTACATGTTTGTTGTGTTTAACTTGATTTTTTTTAATTTTATTTTATACATTGCTTGAGGGGTTTGGGTGATAGTAGCATCAGTCAAAGGATGCTATGCCAAACTGCCATTGATCACATCCTGCATATCAAAGGGTGACAGATCCCTAAAACAGAGAGCCCAATCACATCCACATCTACAGCCAATTTAGAATCATCAGTTAAGCTGATAAGCATGTCTTTGGATTGTGGGAAGAAACCTAAAACTACATGCAGGTGCAGGGTGAACACTGCAAACTCCACAAGAAAGGCCACAAGCTGTCTTCAGGTTCAAGCCATGAACCTTCTTATTGTGAGGTGACAGTGCTAAACACAGCACCACCAGGCTGCTGTCGACAGCATTACATAATATTAATAATTTTTTTAGTTAATTCTTAGAAGGTATGCAATTACCAATGATTTTTTAACCCTTATGCTAAAACAATTAAAAGTTCTTATGAACTCTAGCAACACTTACAGGTATGTGACCAAATGTCCCTCTTCATTTTATTTATTGACTTTTAACCAGGAAATGACACTATTGAGGTTAAAAGTCTCATTTACAAGAGTGTCCTGACCCCAGGTATGTGGAACAGCATGGCAGTTTTTTTACCATGTATCCCCTCCAAGGTCTCACATTTTGATAGGCTTTAAAAGTGAACACACAAGAAACATTGCTCAAGAAGAGATGTGCTGATCTTTGGATGCATCCCTACTGAAACCTAATGATGATTAGCAGACAAAACAGCAGTTAAAATAACAGCTGTTGATTAGTTACTAGGATAGAAAAGGTAATACAAAGAATATCACATAAGACCATAAAACAAACATTAACTTTCATTTATGCTTCTAAGAATTTCAATTGCATCCAAATTAAATACAGTATATTTGTCCTTCACATGAATGGTAGTGCATAGTTTATGTGTGCTTATTTTTTTTAAGTTAGATGTATCAGCAGTTAATCAAAATTTTCCTCTCAGCATTAGTAACATGTCCCACATGGTCTCACACAAACATACGTTGCTCTACATTTATTTTGTTGGGATTTGGTCATCTACTTGTAGCTTATAGAACAACTTTATATTGTTAGACCAACAAGGTGGCATTCTTCAGGATAATCAAGGTTGTTCTGTTTACTGTAAGTTTTTCTTGATTTTTTTTTTAGCTTCTCTGTGCACCTTGGAGGAAGCTGAAGTTATGCCAGAAGGCTGTACTCTGAGCCTTTTTAAACCATGCACACAGATGTCCACATGAGTACATTTATTCCACATGATGAATCCTTACATGTGAGTTTACTGTAGTCATAACAGGAGTCTCACTTCTTTCAAATGTACAGTAGATCAGTTTCACATGTAGGATAAAAGGGGTGTGCTGCTTCAGCTCTGATCTCTTGAGACGTTAACTCTAGATGTATGTATGTATGCTGTGAAACTGTTGGCGTAGTTACATATAAGATGCAGTGTGACACACAGCGCCTCATGGCGTCGTGAAGACCAGCTGTTGTTATTTTTAATCCCCTGGGCTATGTTTCACGGCGGCGCTGCAGCCCCACCCACCCTGAGCACAGGAGAGAGGTCGCTACCTTTAAATGAACACAGGTATAGCTGCACTTGCACAAACATACACTAATGGCAAAGGACTAAACCAAGAGAGTGTCCCTAAAATGTTCTACAAAGGGAGCAATGATGATGAGCAGTGATGATTAAAGATGAATGTGGAAGATCTGAGACATTGAGACTGACTGATGAAATGCTAATAACTGCTAGGGCTGTCTAAGTTATTACTACCTGCTAATCTTTTCTAGATTTCATGTTTTAATATCCTTACATTCTCACATTGATATAATTCATAGAAAATGAGAAGGAATCAAAATGGTCTTAAAAGGTGACAGAGAAGATACTGAGTATGAGATGTTTGAATTTGACTGAGAGACTATATTTAAAAACAGCTGCACTGTTACTGTCACTGGCAGATTAAATGATTTAGGTCACACACTTCATAAACAATAAAGAACCAAACCATAAAATACAGATAAAAGAAAACAGATGAAAACATACCTTTGAGTGTTCTGTTTGTCCTCTGTTCACTCTCTCCTGGTTTTGTGGTTCCAGGTTTGTCTTGTTTAAGTAAGAATGAGCCGAAAAAGAAGCTTCTCTTTCCAGAAGAGCAGCCTTATTGGTTAGGCAGTCAGCAGGATCTCTCGGGTTCAGGGTCCAATAGCGTACTGCCTCTGCAGTGGCCTGCTGTCCCATCTGTCCCGGTCCCTAACTGCTCACTGTGTGGGGCTATATTTGGCCCCTGGCTCAGGTTTCACAGCCAGAATACTGGCACGAAGAGATAGTGTTGAGGTAGTCCTGGGGAACAGAAGGTGGCGGTGACATTTTTATACTGAACCAGTATTTGTTAATTAAAAACTGTAAACACATGCTGTTGTAATATTTAAAATCACACACTCACAGTATGCTCCTATAAGCCTGTACAAGCAGGCTTATCACACTTAACCAACTAATCTGTGTAGTGAAGATAAATAATATACATCCTGCAGAGTACATCATTGTTTATCTAGTTAAGACGTCTCATATGACACTAAAATGACAGCAGTTTGTGTTGCCTCTGTATCCAGCTTAGTTGACCCGATGACCCCACACCACTCGCTTATCTGGTTTGCCCTCAGGCATGGCATCTGACAATGGTCCCAGGACCAAGACTGGGGTTGAGTTCAGGGTTCAGCACTGGTTTGGTCAAGGTCAGTGCTGCCAACATAAAAGTAAAGGTACAAGTGATCTCTCCAATATTCGTAATTTAATTTATTATTTTTTTAAGGGCCCCAGAGAAAGATGGCCTGGTAACTTTCACAAAATAAAGCACCTTATTTTTTTCCTTAGAGGTACAACAGTTTGTCACTGGGATCATAGCCTCTAAGGTAATGTTGTTGAACACTTGACAGGATATACTTGTATTATGCTATGTCCCAGCTCTGCTAGGGTGGAGGGAAGCAACCTATAACCAGATATTTTTGATTTTAGTAAAGATATTTATTGTTCAAAAGCAGGAAGCAGAGACAAATTGCAGAGACAAACAGGGTTTGCTAATTCAAAGACAGGAACAAAACTAAAGATAGACTAACACAGTACACAAGAATAGTAAACTACAAAAAACAAAAAAACAGGAAACAATCGCAACCAACTACCTACCCCCAAAAATAAACATAAGAAAGAAAGAGCAGCAACGCCCTTGTCCCTAATTTGACTAAACAAAAGAACAACTTTGTGTAGTGTGAGTGGGGTGCATTTGATTGTGTGTCTAAACCTGGTACAACCCCATGTAGTAATGAGTACTTCAAAAACACAATTAACTCTACCTAGTATCTGCTTACAACCTCAGCAAAAGAAAGTTTCTTGCAGCATTCACAAACTAACAGAGTTTTCAAACAAGAAACACAGGAAGTGGACCGCTCACTTTAAATCATAGCCACGCTAGGCTTAAAGAGGGCATCAACCAGGTGGATCTACTGATTGTTGGGCTTAGTGTGAGCACAACCAGAAAGCAGAGTGACTGGCACTGGTGTCACCGGGCCAATGACAGTTGAGGGACTGCACAGCAGACTCTGCATTTGACCTAAAACACATTAAGCACATGGGCAGTAACAGTACCACTGTGGTTTGTTTCTTACAGAGATGAGTGGTGAACCTCTGGTGACAATTTTGTATTTTACTGTAATGGTATACAAACACACCTTTTAAAAAAGGTGTGCAATTATGTATAGGGTACCCATTATTTATATCATTGTTCATTCACACACTTGGAAATGAACTGGCATTTGTACAGTGATTTTCTAGGTTCAAAGCTTTATTTATCTCAAATCTGCACCCATGGCCACCAGGCACAGGGAGAACAAATGTGGGTTACAACCCAAAACCTTCTGCTAACCAATGCACTACAGTGTTGCCAGTACATAAGACAGACACAGAATGAAACTTCACTGAACTTACAGGGCAACAGCAAAACTTTGAAATTTAAGAGTAAAATTATTTTTTTCTACCTAATTTTTTATTTGTATTGGACCAAACACAGCCTGTCTCATAATATTGCACACAGAAATCTAGAAGAACCTGTGTAAATATGTACTTTTTACTCCTTGGAAACACACAGTATATGCTTGAAATGGTGTTACCTGGAGATCCAGTAGTTAGCCCTAATAGGTATATTTGTGTCGATTGTGCCTGTAGGGACAGAAACAGACTTTTACTGTACCCTATATTTCTGAGAGTGTAATGCCAGTATATTAGGTTAGAAAGAGCAGACAGTGGAGGACCATGCAGCCTCACTTGGTCTATTTCTGGGCCACTATCACATTTTGTGCTCTCAGAGCTATTCTGGTTCTTCATCAATCCACTGATTAAAGTCAAGAGTAGGTGATAAGTCCAGAAGGAATTTCCTCTGTAATAACTATCTAGTCTACATAGACAGACACACCAGCGATGAGTAATCTTAAATTCTACTTGCTTGTCACTCTACCCCACTTAGCAATAACTCTGTAAGGTATCATTTAAAAATAACTGCATTATTTAGCGGTGACTTCTATGTCTTACAGTTTGTGGTCTACTGTATGTAAGAATAACCCTGGAACATTTCCAGCAATCCTTTATAGGCTACCATATGTGCACACACATCACAAGTTCTTCCGTCATAGATTATGTTTACAGTATTTTGACTATAGCATGGTCAGGCATAAATATCATTTATTGACTCTTAGGAAGAACAACATAGCTAATGGAGGCTGTAGTACTTCAGCAGTCAACACTTGGGACTTCTGAATAATCTTAAGACGCAGGAGAGAAGACCCAAATGCAGGACACTGGGGCAGGATGAATAAACAAAAAATGGACTTTTAATAGCTAATACCAATTTCCGGGGATAACACCTGTCTAATACAAAACAATAATCCAGTAACACACAAGGAGCATGAGTAACATGGGGAGCACACAGAGGGCAAAAAGGAGGTTAAACAGACAGACTGACAAAACAGGACTGATCGGACGCAGGTGAAAACAATAAAACACAAGTGAAACTAATGAGGGCAGGGCAGACAATCACAAAGGATGAAAAACAAAGGAAGCAGAAACACTGGACAGAAGAAAGTCATTACCAAAATAAAACAGGAAGTGAGAACAAAGGAAGGCAAGGAAACTAAGACACAGACAAAACAGAGACAGACAAAGACAAGGAAGCCCACGAGACACTAGGAAAATGTTAACACTACCAAAAAAAAAAAAAAACAGTTGTTCTATGGTCATGAAGAAAAAAAAATCAGAAGGATTAATATACCAGGTCTCCAACTTAGAGGCCAAAAGCTTATGAGTCATTACAGTTGAGGTGTTTTTACGGTTGTACAAAAACAGACGTGTTAAAATATGCATAAATGTATGTGCGCAACACAAAACCCTAGGTGATATGATACATTCCTGAAGATTAAGGATGGCCACAACTCTTCCATCTCAGTTTAAAAGGGCTTTGCACCTCTGTCAGCTTCTTTTCTTTTAAGTGCAAAAAAATGTTTGTTGAATCTTCATTTGTTCTGATTTTTTAGGCTCATTAACTTCAAAATAAACAAAACAGACGTAGAACTGAAGTCTCAGCTTTTGTACGTGTGCACCAGTACAAAAAGAACTGTGTGGGGCATACAGTGCCTTTAACCAGAGATGTTATAACAAAAAGAGACATGGCACTCAAAGAATCCTGAATTAAAATCCATGGGAGAATCTGCAACAGCAAAGACGGTGGTAGAAGATAAACGTTTTAAAACCTTATTTTGGAAGTCAGCAAAGTTTTGAAACAGGTTTTTCAGATTTGACTAGTGATCCTATACATGCAGCTTTTGCTATGCAGCTTTCTTAACATTAAAATTATTTTACATAATGCTAAAATAATAATTGCCCAAATAAATGCTCAGAGGCATTTCAAATGGTGGGACTTGATTCTCGAAGGATGACATACTTGTAGAGCTGGAGTTACATCCAGTATACTAATGTTATTCAAAGAGATTTTTTACAGAAGCATTTCTTTAAGGCTGTTGTTCATACACAGACACAAGTTTGCATTTTTTTTTAAACAAAAATAAACTGCAAAGGTATAGTTAAAGTACTGGAATAATTTCAGGTATAAACGTTAGATGTTAGGACTTTGAAGAGGGCCCAGTCAGTCCTGGCTGATCCTGCTCACTCTCAGTTGAAGGGGTTCAAGTAGCTCCCATCTAGCCACAGATATGCTGGACAAAACAACTTAAAAACTAATTTATCCTGGCTGCTATGGGCCTTTTAAATGACTCGGTGTTGTTTATTTTATGCTGGCCTTTAAAATCCTAGTCTGTTTTTCATGTTGTATTGATTGCTTATTTATAACTGTTTGCTTGATGGTTATGTGATTTCTGCCGACTGTACAACACATTGTCCCTTGGGGATAATAAAGATATCCTTCATTGTTGAATTTTAAAAGCCAAACTGCAGTTATCTTATGAGCTTCATGAGCAGCTGAAAAAGAACAGATTTTATAAATCAACTGAGGGTTACATGAAAAGGGTAAAGATATGACTATATATGAGTCACTGTGGTGTTCTACATGGCAATCATACCTGCATAGCCAGTTATGAAAAAATTACTATTTGGCCTACAGCTATTTGCCATGTGAAAAAAAAAAGGAGACATTGATGCATGTGCCCTTCTAATGTAAAAATAGTCTCAGTCTCTTTATTATAACAACCATCAACAACAAGTTTATCTAAAGTTTAGTTCTAAACAAATACAGCACCAACACATAGTGAATGTCACAGCTTTGAGTGTCAAACACTTCCAAATGATAACAGATTGCAAGAGCAATTTCTTTCACCTGTTTTTAGTGTTTAAAGATCAAGGGTGTCAAATTTATTAAACCTATTTCATTGTTACCTATATGAGAAAAAAACACTCCTCTAACGTTCTTCTTTCTTAAACTGTAAATAAGTGCAAGTACATTCTGAAAACATTCACATTTTCACATTTAATGAGCCATCCATTTACAAAACAGATGATAAACAGTGTGAGGTGTCTTAAAAAAGTAAGTTAAAAATAGATACATTTCAACAATATGTCTGTTTTTCCACATACAGTGGGTCTATTATCTTTACATGCACATTATAATTCACAAGTGGACACAGTGGATCTACAGAGGCACAAACATTTACATATAGAGCAGGAGTGTCAAATAAGTAGCCCAGAGGGCCAAAACCAGCCTGCCAAAGTCTCCAGTCAAGCACCCTAGATGGGTTTTCAAAGTGTGAAAATTGCAGAAAATAACTAATAACTCCAGTTTGATCAGTGGATACAAGCATTACTACTGAGGGGCAAAAATATATGCAAATTTAAAGTTTTTCTAGAACTCAAGTTGTTTGCATCACAAAGAAGTAAAATACTGTTTCAACTTTAGTGCTTTTGCTGATCCACTGTAATTTAATGTACATGTAATGTCAGTAGATTGAACTAATACTTATTTTCTTAATTGACACTCCTTATGTTGATTTTTTTTTAGCTAAACAGCAAGAATATTCTATGTATTTATGATTCAAATAATTCATTGAGATGTGAGATGTTTCTCATGTGTGGTAATGCCCATCACAACACCACACCAGTAATACCACTCTATTTGATTGAAAAACTGAAGATACAGTATTTAATCACTTTTTAAAATATATTTTCACGCTTTGCTGAGCTAGACTCCCTGGCGGGCTGGTTCTGAACACCGGGCCACATGTTTGATACCTCTGGTTTATACCTTGCACTGCTGCACTTTTGCAGTTGTCATTTCAAGTTTCATCAAATTGCGTTTCTCTCACAGGCAAGTTTGTCCCTTAGCTCTCGCCGTCGCTCCGCAATGATTGGTTAAATGGAAAAAAAATGGCGGTGTCCGCGGAGTTGTAAAAACATCATGAAGAATCCTTAAAATCAAGATTTTAGCGGCGCAGAGCAGATTAGGACTCACTGTGGTGTATTATAGTTATTATATTCCCCGCTTGTAATGTCCTAAATGATTAAAAAAAAAATAGAATCCATGGCGTTATTTCTGCATTAGCTTGCCAGCAAAC
>VUQI01019173.1:0-11297 GCA_015106735.1 Paratilapia polleni | reverse complement strand
GATGTCTGCAACTATGATGGGGTCAACATTTGCTTGTTTGTGTCACATCAGTTTGGCTCTGGTTAAATGTTCAGATTAGGACTCACTGTGGTGTATTATAGTTATTATATTCCCCGCTTGTAATGTCCTAAATGATTAAAAAAAAAATAGAATCCATGGCGTTATTTCTGCATTAGCTTGCCAGCAAACCTGTTAGCATACTATCACTGGAACAGAAGATTCTCATCTGTCAGCTTTTAACGGTAAGTAAAGGTTCACTTTAGTTTAGCTTTAGGTTGTGGTTAAGGTTTCCCGTCTGGACCCCCTTAGAGATTGTCTTTTTATGTTTATGCCTGGCTATTTTTAACAGGGACCTTAAGAACTCATCTCAACTGTCAGAAAAGTATAAAGAAATCAGATTTTTATCGTTTATCTTAATCCCGCTTCTTCTTACAGTATATTGCAAAATAACAGCGTTGTTTAATATCAGCTATCATTCTTGGCTCACTACTGACTCAGATTTATTTATTTTTTTTATGTAATATTATGTCACCTAATCTAATTTGTGCTTTGTATCTAGTCATCTAGTTTTCAAGCTGCTGAAGGCTGCTAAGACCTTTGCAGTCACCTGATCTCCACCCAGTACTTGAAAAGTGATATTCTGTATATCTGTATTGGCTCATATATCCACACTGTTGACTGATATAGGGATGTCTGCAACTATGATGGGGTCAACATTTGCTTGTTTGTGTCACATCAGTTTGGCTCTGGTTAAATGTTCAAACATAAAGTGATGAAGAGCTTGAAGACTGAATATGTCAGGTCAGTTATTTTTAATAATGGAGATTTATTTGCTTCCCAGGAACAGTGAAATAAAAAACAACAAAAACAGAATAAACAGAAAATAAATCTGTGTATTCAAATTGGCTGTTGGCTGATTCAAATACACCTGGAATTGTAATTTAAACCTGGATTTGTAATTTATTTTAAAATCAAAATCAGTCCAGAATTTCACAATTGGAAAAATGGTGTTTGATTCCTACAGTAGATTTCCAGAGAAGGAATCAATGCTAAGGTGCACTAAACCTGTTCTGGCAGCACTTTGTGGCCAGACAACTTGCTAAGACACTTTGCATTATTTTTTCTTCAATTTCCTCAATGCTAATAATAGAAATAATTAACCAAACTCTTTTTAAAAGCAGTTATTAATTACTTTAACTTGTTTTTTACAAATAACCGATTGAAAGTTTTGTCTGAAAAAGTTAGAAAATTGTAATAATGTTGTAGACCAACATCATTGTCAGAAATCACTAATCAGTGATTAGTTTATCCAGAGAGCTGATCAACATACTATTTGTTTCAGCTGTAAAATAAACAGTTCCACTACAGTGTTGACATAAGCACAGTAGTATCATGCAACAACAAAGGGTTAGCTGTCATTTCTTACTCTGACACAAATAAAAGCAAAATGTTATCACAGAAAAGCTTAAAGTTTCTTTTATTTAAGTGTTTTGTTTTTTTTTCCAGTGTTTTTGAGAGCTGATATGTGTTATTTTTATTTACATTTTCCAGCCAACAAGATGCCTGCCTTCCGGCAAGTAGGGGAGAAGCAACTTCCTAACCCTGTACTATGTATGGCATGGTCTCCAAAGAGGGACCTGATTGCTCTGGCCAACACAACTGGAGAGGTAATATTAAAACCATTATCCTGAAAATGTCTTGGTGTCTTTTATGTTCATTTGTTTTTTGTTTTTTTTGTTCGTTTGTTTGTTTCTTTCTTTTAAATACTTGGCCTATGTCTTTCCATAGTTGCTACTACACCGTTTGGCTGGTTTCCAGCGGGTTTGGAGCCTACCACCCAGTGAGTATACTGGGAAGGAAATTACAGCAATTGCCTGGAGACCAGATGGCAAACGTAAGGAGTGACTGTGTGCATTTTTTCCCCTCTTTTAGGTCGTCTGTTTGATGGAATCATGATGATAATATATCCTCTCTTTAATCCCCAGTATTGGCATTCAGCCTTGGAGATACCAAGCAGGTAGTCCTGTGTGATGTTGAGAAAGCAGAAATCCTCCACGTGTTTCCAATGCAGAGTCCTGTAACTTGCATGCATTGGATGGAGGTGATCGAGGAGAGCAGGTATGCACTTAATGAGGCTCAGGAATCAAGCCAATGGTATGGAAGGTGTCTAGAATAATGTGACTGATTGTGCTGATGTGTTGCAGTGCCCTCAGCTCTTTTTACAACTCAGAGGATGAATCCAAACTTTTTCTTCCCAAACTTCCAACTCTCCCCAAAAGGTAACGGCAGCATTAATTGTACATCACATTATAAGAAGCAGCTCCTTGGCTGACTGATTAATATTTGTCCAAACTTTTTTTTCCAGCTATAGTACAACTTCGAAGATCTTCAGGTGGGACAGAATTTTAATGAAATTCAGTAGTTATTTAATGTGTGCTTTGATAGTTTCTCATAGCAGCTGAATGTATTTTTCTGTTTTTCACAGTGAGGAAAAATCTGACGAGATACTCAAACTCCTGGGAGAAGTTAGGTAAAAAAAAATTGAATTAGTAATACATGGATAAACATTAGTATTTCTAATGCAATGTGCTTTGTAAATGATTTCACACACACATCCCCAATGTTGTTTCCATGTAGGCTGAACATACTTGTTCTTGGAGGAGATGCAAGCTTTGTGGAGCTTTACGCCTATGGGATGTACAAGATTGCCACTCTGGAAGGAGTAAGGCTGTTTTCTTTCTTCAGGAGTTTTCTACTATATCTTGTGAAAGACATCTGTAATTGTAGTTTACATATTTTTTTTCATGATATCAGTGAAAATCTGATAGTGTGACAGTCCTGCATGATATACAGTAGATATTGAGCTGTTAATGTCTAGTTAAAGCATGCTAGTCTGGTAAAAGCTGCAATGTTTAAAGATTGTTCAGGCATTGAGTGAACTGGAAATACATCGTATTAATGGAGTTTTTTGTTCATGATCTTTCATGATAAAGTGACCAGACCTGTCGTAAAAGTTTTTTTTGCTTTTTTTGTTATTCAGATTGTTACACCCCTAAATGTAGGCATATGTTGCAGCGCTGGCAACTCACATCAGCTGTGTGAGCAAGAGTTAGCTCTAGAAATGTAATGAAACATAAAGAAATGTACTATTAAGCCTATATGCGACGTAGGAAATCAGAAGCAATCACAATCTAAACATTTTTGCTTGTATTTCCTCTCAAATTACTGCCTTGTCATCAACACACACAGTGAAACAATTTAGAAAGAAAATTAAGCAGCTGAAATATGATTACAAGAAAGTGAAATAAGCGCACTGACTGCAACTTTGCATATGAAAAGCTGCTTCTGTGCCACACCATTAGTGTAATAGCATTGAAGCGATGTGGATAGAGCTACACATCAAATCAAAACCCTCTCTTCCCCACTGGGGCGCTCTTAGCCACCGGACTTAACTGAACTGTGCTCACTGTGCTGTGAACTGTGCTCACAGCTAGGGCTTTGTGTCTGAGATGACCTTATTAGGGATACTGACTCTCTTTGACATCGTAAAGAGCCAGGAATAGAAAAAAAACCTGTCTGAAACAGAGTGTTTAGAACAGTCATGGATTACTTGTACATACACTGACCTCATTATTTGAAACTTTGGCCATATTTAAAATTAACATTCACCATTGTAAGCAGATATGACAGAAAACAAGGAAAAGAATCCAATAAGGTCTTCTTCAAATAGTAAATGCCCCAAAAGTGCACAACAGAAATGGTGATTAAACTTTTGTTGCTTTAATTGAACAACACTCTGCAGGTTTTGGGAACATGCCGCAGCCTGAGTCTGTCCAGTGATCTCAAGTCTCTGTCTGTCGTCACAGAGGTCAGATCTGCTGACAACAACCCAGAGATCTGCTACGTTCAGGTGAGGTGGATGATTCGGCTTCATTTTCCACTTTGACCTCTCTGCTCTAACCTGAATTTCTCTTAAACTGTTGTCCTCTTCTTACAGCTGGACACGGGGTTGCTGTCAGACTGTCTGCCTGAGGTCACCAGGATGGCACGCAAATTCACCCACATCTCCACCCTGCTGCAGTACCTTCACCTCTCACTTACCTGTATGTGTGAGGCGTGGGAGGACATCCTCATGCAGATGGATCTTCGACTCACTAAGTTTGTGCAGGTTTGTAGTTGCGGTTTGCTGTCTTAATCACCCATAACAAGACTCTGTCAAATTATGTCTTATTCTCTGTTTTTGCAGGAGAAAAACACAAGCACTCAAGTTCAAGATGAGTTTCTGGAGCTTCTGCTGTGGGGACAATCCAGGTGGGACCGGATGAAGTTGTTTCTGCTGTTTGGATTTGTAATGTCTAGAGTGTCCTGTAGATGGTAGCAACACATCTTGAGCTGGTTAAACAGCTTACTGAGGATATGGTTTGGTCTCAGTTTGAGGTAAAACATACCAAACTTGTAATTTTCTTGTTATTGGCTCTTTTTTTTCCTTGCAGCCCTGAACTACAGGCTCTTCTCATGAACCAGCTGACTGTCAAGGTGAGAGTAAAGTCCCTTTCACACATGCACTCCTTTCCATTAATCTGGCAGTGTCTGAACGTGTCAGCTTCTTGCATGAATGGCACCATGATCACTTGCCCAACGTTTTAGTTGCTATAACAATCCTACTATTTTGGACCTTGTAACATTTTGATATTAAGACTGTGAGAATGTGTCTCCTACATTTTAAGTTGCTCAACTCACTTAAAGACATGATTGCTTTGGAGAATGCTCCAAGAGAATGGCCTCACGCTGCACAAACTATAATCTCTCAGAATCCCCAATGCTGATCTTTTACAAAAGAAACAAATTTGTTATATACATTAAACAGTCTGAACAACATGATTTTCCACATTTCAGCTCAAATACGGGTCCATAAAATGATACTGGGTAAACGTCCAGTTTCCCTCTGTACCCTGCTCTGTCTCAGCTACAGTACTCATCAGCTACGCTCCTTCAAATAGTTGTTTTTAACATGATTTTCCTCACTATGTACCTTGGACGTGGAATACTTTGCTGAAAGATCTAAACTTAAATACGCTTATATCTATTGGTGATTTGAAAAGCATCAACAGTAACGTGTGGTTGTTTTTCTTGAGAAGCCACCAGTGCTTTTGTTTTTTGGTATTTGTATATTGTATACCATATTATTTAGCTTGCATTGGCTGCGGCTCAGGAGTTAGAGTGGGTCATCTACTGATTGGAAAGTTAGTGGTTCAATCCCTGGCCACTCCAGTCTACATGCCAAAGTATCCTTGGGCAAGATACTGAACCCCCAGTTGTCCCCGATGCGTTCATCGGAGTGTGAATGTTAGATAGATTGCACTTACACTGTAGAAGGAAGTGCTTGCATGAATGTGTGTGAATGGGTGAATGAGGCATGTTGTATAAAGCGCTTTGAGTCCTCAAGTAGAGTAGAAAAGCGCTAAATAAGAACCAATCCATTTACCATTTACCATTTTACGTTGTATTTGTTGCATTTTTAATGTGTTTTAAGTTTGTATGGCTGCAGCCATGGGCAGGTATCGCTTGTGAAAGAGATTTGATGTCAGTGTTACTTTCTAAATATAGATACATAAAAATCACATAGTGTCAAAGACAGTTTGTGTACCTTTTAAATGCACACACAGACCTATCTAAAATCAGAAAATGTTCTTTTTATATATATATTAAGGTTTCTTTCATTCACTTTAGGTACATTCAGATCTCATGAGTACATAATAAGATTTGTATGAATTTCATTTCCATCACAGGGACTGAAGAAGCTTGGACAGTCCATTGAGTCTTCCTACTCCAGCATCCAGAAGCTAGTGATCAGCCACCTGCAGAGGTATTTTCTCTTTTACTTTTCATCAGTGCTCCCCTGCCCTCTGACTGTCATTTTAAATCTCTCCCTTTTCTTTTGCTGGCTGCAGTGGCTCTGAGGCTCTGTTGTATCACCTCAGTGAGGTGAAAGGAATGGCCCTGTGGAAGCAAAAGTTTGAGCCCCTTGGTTTGGATGCAGCAGCCATAGAAGGTGCATTTTCAGACATGCACAATGATTTAAATAAATCTTTTTTTCATCGGTAACCACATGTATGTGTTGTTTTTTTTTCAGGTGCTATCACAGCTGTTGGATCCTTTTCCCTGAAAGCCAATGAACTTCTGCAGTAAGTTCATGACCATAAAGTAATGTTCACGTTATTATAAATTGTCTTTGTGCTTCTGTTTTCCATTACTGCACAACTTTTTTGTCATTTAGGGTGATTGACAAGAGCATGAAAAACTTTAAAGCCTTTTTCCGTTGGCTGTATGTAGGTAAGAAATAAAAGAAGAATTGTTGATCTCATGTATAAAGTTTAAATTACTGTTTATATGCTCACACACTTCTTGTTTCCACAGCGATGCTCCGAATGTGTGAGGAGCATGTACCACCTGAACTCAATAAGGTGTGTTTTATCACCAAGAGATTTGTTTTTTATTTATTAAATGTTTAACATAAGCAACCAACAAACCAACATTAAGAAACTAACAAAGGCAACCAAACAAAAAACTAACTGAACCTTCTATTTCACATAATCCACATCACAGCAAACAAAATGCACAAATTCACTTAAGAATTTTCTTTTTTCCTGAATTCCAAAAGAGAAAAAAAAAAAACAGAAGCTGTATGACTACAATAAAATTTTCTGGTTCACTTATTCTTCAGCATATTTTCAAAAGGTTCCCCAAATCCTTTCAAATCTGTCTGCCTTTTTTCACATCTTTTGTTTTATGTAGCATTTGTTCTGCGTTTATTTCCAAAACAACAATCAGCTGCTTGGCATTTAAAAAAAAATTAAAGTTTGTTTATTTTTAGTGTTCCTGGAATTATTTTAACATCCCTTATTTATTGTAACATGTTGTTTAACCCCTTAGATGACTCAGAAGGACATTGCCTTTGTTGCTGACTTCTTGTCTGAGCATTTTAGTGAGGTAAGATCAGCATGGCAGAAAGTTATTAACATGTTTAAGATTTTTACTGACTTTACTTCCTTTGTGGTTTAACAGAATGAGGAACTCTTCGATCGTAAAGGGAAGTACTTCAACGTAGAACGAGTTGGTCAGGTAAATGGTTTTTGACTGTATACCTTTAGTTGTGGGGTTTCTTTTTGTTTTAATTTTTTAAAATTTTTTTTTATGGAGCTCCAGCATTACAGTGTACTGGTTTGTCTGTCATAATGACATTTACAGTACCTGAAGGATGAGGACGAGGACCTTGTGTCTCCACCTAACACAAAGGGAAACCAGTGGCTGAAGTTTTTACAGGACAGCACACACCTGAAAGGTGAACTATCATCTTTGTGTGTTTTGGAATGAGGTTAAATTATTTGTTTGGTGAGAAGTTACTTGAATGTTGGTTTTACTCAGAATGCCTCTTCTATAACCAACTGATTAACTTTTAATTGGTTTATTTAGAGAGCCCTTTGCTGTTTCCTTCATATCCCCAAAAGTCTTTGCACTTTGTCAAGAGGATGATGGAGAATGTGATTGAGGATTGTCTACAGAAACCTGCAGTGAGTTTTGTGGGCCGTAGATTTCATCATTTAGTTACAAATATTGGGGGCCTGACATTCAAAATCATGTCTTTTCTCCTCATAATTTTTTTCTGTTTATTTGTGTGCAGGAAATAATTGGAAAATCTGTGAAACAAGCTGTCTTTTTGCCCCTGTACACTGTGCCCGAGAGGTATAATCCTATGTGTCTGCTCATGATCTGTAGCATTTTAAATATAATTCATGCAATGTGACTAAATTTGTGTTTCTTTAGCTCTGAAAACACTCCTCGACTTTTTGAACTTCCATCTTTGTACGTACAACGCAAACATCTTACAGTTTTGTATCTGTAACAGCAAGCTGGGGTTTTAATTAATGCTATTTATTTGTCAACCTACAGGTGGAATGATAAAAAGGCCAAAATGCACTATGTTGTGTTTTGCATGCCAGAGATTTCACCCCACAAACTCTACCTGTTACGTAGAGGAACAGACCCACACAGGTACATTTCTGTGATTCAGTGAGGTTTCTTTGGATATTTGATTTCTGTTTATAACCAGATTTGTTTTATTTGTGCAGACCTATCCCAAACAGTGTCATGTCGATTGATCTTAGCCATCATCTTGACAGTGGAGATGATGAAAATGCTGCAGACCAGTGAGTCTCGCTTATGTTGTTCCTTTACTTTATTTAACAGATACAAATGTCTCACCTGTGTTTATAAGACCCAAGATTTAATGTGAGTTTCTTTGTCAGGTCTCATTATGTTTACAGCTGCCTGGATGCTCGTTTTTATGATGATGAAATGCTAACTGTGGTCTTACAAGCATCCGAAGAACTCAACGGCAGGCGAGTCCTGGCTCAACTTTCAATTTCTTCCAGCTTAAGCTGTAAAACTGAATTCAACTGGGGGCCGAACCTGAGGTGTGTGTTCATACGTTGTTTTGGTTTATCCTCATTTAATGAATATAAATCTCTTTCTGACATAAAAATTCAAGTTGTTTGGGAAGGATGGCTATGCCACACGGGCACATGCCACATGGAAGCGAAGCACTGACCAGCAAGTTACTGATTCATATCCTCTCCAGATGCATGCTGCATGTTGATCCCCTTTCTCTCTCTTCCCAAATATCCTGGTCTCTCCACTTTCCCTATCAATAAAGATGCAAATGGCCCACTGCAAATATTAAAGAACACACATTTAGCTTGATTCAAAGGAAAAAGTGGATGTATAACTGTTCTCTTTTTTATGACTTACTCCATAAAAGTAGAAAATTTTGGTGCTGAGTAACGCTTGTTTGAACGTCCGTTTGTGACATTGCATTGTGATTTAGAAATGGTTCCAAAATAAAAGCTGTAATGGTACTTTGCCATCAGCTCGATTTCTATCATGAAATTTTTTATTTTTTGGGGGGGAGGGTAATGTTTTGCTCTTGTTGGTTACAACAATACAAATAAAATAATTCTACTTTATAAATCTTATAATATATTTGTACAGCATGAAAATACAGTCACATGTAAGACAGAAATTCAAAAAAATGCAGTGCATTATGGGAGAGGAAAGAAGCCTAAAATCCTCCCCTGATAAATTAAGACAATACATAATAAATAGACAGAGACATATTTACATATATTAAATACAACATTTACAAACCATATAAAACCCTATGAATCTTCACAAAACCTATAAATCTAACATCTAACTAATGGTCTCAAACATTCATCCATCATACTAAAGATAGTTTAAACATTCTTGCATTTAGATGGGTAATAAAGGTCTCTGTCTCATGCTCTTATCCCTTCCCGTGGAGCTAACTGGCCAGTATGCTAATGAGTTACATATATTGCTTACATTGGAAAATGGACATTTGTTAATGTGACAGTTCAGAATCCCACACAAATAAGTTCACCACCAGGGTTGCCAAGTCTTGTGACAAAACCATAGACAGTATAAAAGATAGATGTAGCCACCGTGGTGTCACCCAAGCTTCAATGTTAGCATTTTGGTCGGAGCCAGATGTTAACCTATCTGGATGAAAGGGTGGAGAGCCAAGTTATCAGCTAATGCTAGTAAGCTTGTTAACAAGCTGCATTCATAAACTGTATGTGTGCAGCGCACAAACACACAAACCTGCTAATTAGTGCTTAGTTACAGACTAATAGAATACTAGAATTCACTTGGCAAAATTGAAGCTCAAACTTCTTGGATGGTCTGTACCTTACAGGAAGCCACAGTATTGGTCACATAATCCAAAAGGCACCAACAGCGCACACACACACACACACACACAGTGAAGAGGTCCAGTTTAATGACCAACATAGCAGGGCTGAGGCATAGCTGCCTGTGTTGGGACACCTGTCAATCAAAGTTCCCATGCTTCTAACTCCAGTATTCAGGTGGATGAGTTATTTAAAAAAAAAAAACATCACTCCACTAAGACTGGTTATGAAGTGGCAAACTATCCATAGAGGCCAGAACTGTAAATTTTGGCATTTTATCATGGGAGTCTATGAGGATGACCACTTTTGGAGCCAGCCTCAAGTGGACATTAGAGGAACTGAAGTTTTTGGCACTTCTACACTGGCCTCATTTTTCAGGTCTGGAGGTTGCCCCTTGGACATAACCCACATAAGGCCAAAAAACACTAGCCCCAAAACAGCCTAGTAGTCATTTTTTTTTTTTAATGGTTTGTGTGTTAGTGGAAGTTCAACGTCTCCTCTGGTCATGTGCCTTATAACCACATTGCTGTCAGACCATAAGCAGATTTGTCCAAGGACACAATGTTGCTGTCACAACAGTGTTTGCTGGATTACATCAAATTAAACCACCAGTTTTATGGTGCTGAACCTCAAAGTATAGCTATAACTTTTAAACTACTCGTTAATATTTACAGACCATTAAACACTATTTTAATAATAAGGAAATCTATTAAAAGCATTTGAATATGCAGTAAAATGTATGTGGATTAGAACATTCTGTAAAGACACAACTTGAACAAAGTGCACGCCACCTGTACTTTCAGGTTGGACCAGCAGAGCAGTACCATCCCGTGCCAAGGTCTGGTGTTGGGCAATCAGTGGCGTGAACTAGAAAACATGAAGGCACAGTTTGTGGCTGTCAATGGAATCCGAAAAGTGGCCTGCGTGGTAAGAACTCACATTATGTTTAGTGCATGAGGATTTTAATTCAGGATGTTATGTGTGAGTTAACTGCACTGCTATGTTTTTCAGTGATCAGTATAAAGTCTTAATCCATTTTCAGTCTTCTCACATTTCTCTGGCAGCGGGGGAATTCCAGGGAGTGAATTTTGTGGACTGTTGCTAAACATTTACTTTTTCTTTCCTGGCAGCTAAGTGGCAATCTGAGGCACATACGTGTTTTTGAGATGGATGTGGAAGATGAGGATGATGAGGGAGCTGACTCGCAGAATGTCAGTGCTGACCAAGAAGGGTTGGAAAATACCATGAACAGCCAGGGACAAGGAGAGGAGGAGAGTTTGGAGGCTGAAGGCGAAGGTGGAGAGCAGGGAGGAGGAGAAGGTGTGCTTCAAAAAACTGAGGAGCACCTGGAGTCAGAGGAAGCCCTGGACCTCCCATGAAACTGAGAAGCAAACTGTCTCCAACAGACTAATCTCCATCTTTTTTTTTTTTTTGTTACTAAAGTTTTTTTTTTTTTTTTTTTTTTTTTTTTTTTTTTTTTTAATAAATAAAAAAAAAAAATAAATATTAAAAAATATATATTTTTCA
>VUQI01019168.1:0-18235 GCA_015106735.1 Paratilapia polleni | reverse complement strand
TTATGTGTTTGAATATATATATATATATATATATATATATATATATATATATATATATATAGTTTAAAAATATCTATAAATTTTGTATTGGGATAAAAAAGTGAAGCCATAAAAAGCCATAAAGTATAGCTGGATGTTAAAGGGATTTATTTTATATTATTTTATTTATTAGGACACACTTGTAATAAATCATAATATCAGACAACATGAATAATTTATTATTATCATCTCTACGCTGCTGAGACAACCGTGAAGTGGACAAAAGTCAGGAGCAAAAATAGACGATGAAGAAGTCTTCTATTAATATTCTGGGATGAGGTCTTAAAATAAACCTCAGCCTCATGGGAATTTTAAGCAGGAGCATACTGATATGCAAAAGAGAAAGGAAGTAGGGGAACAGTGATTAAAATAAGCTGGTGAATCATTGGACGCGTGGATGAAACAGATTCATTTAATCTATTAAAACTATTCAGGTCAGTACAGTATTCAAAAAACTGTAAGATCCAATCTGTTACTACAGGAGCAACTACTGTATAATAGTCAGCTGTCCAAAGCACCATAGTGGCACCTAGTGGGGCTGAGTGGTAAAGAAAAAAGGTTGTAAATCACACTGACATACTGTAAAAGAAAATACAGAAAACATGTGCTCTGTGACCTTTGCATGGGAAAAAAACAGTTACCAGGCGAGTTTTTGTCCAAAACAAATGCAAAGTCAGCAAAGGTGGCGACGCGCCTCTTCAAACCACAAGCTTGAGCGTTGAAGAGGAGAGTACTGAATGTGGGCTTGCTTACAGAGAAAAGGTGTTATAACTGTGACTCATATACACGATGTACTACCATTTTGCAAAACCGAAACAAAGAAGACCACCGAAGGATACAAACAAAAAGAAAACAAAAACAGTCAAGTTAGAGGCTGCGAGGCTGTACTTTGACACAATGGTGCTTGATAACATCAGCAGAAACTTATCATACTTTATCATAATTTCTTGATAAACACTACACAAAATAAAAAGGAACTTTTTATAGGGCATTATCTGCAAAATTAAACATAAATGTTATAAACTGAATACCTTGTAAAAGACAGCCTTAATACAGTCACAGTTACGCAGCCCTGTGGGCACAAACGGTGGGTGGGCACAAACGGTGGGTGGGCACAAACGGTGGGCACAAACGGTCGGTGGGCACAAACGGTGGGTGGGCGGGTGTGGGAAGGGAGCTAAAATGTTTCAGATAGAGAATGAAGTGAGGGGCTGTACCAAGACCCAGTATAAGATAAATAAGATCAATATTTTGACCTGTGAATTAAACAAAGCTATTCTATTAGAGTAAAATAAAATATGAAAATGAGAATAACAGGTCCACTTTAAAGCTAGTTTCCATCTGCAGTTACACAGCAGGTCATAAATAAAAGCCCATGCACAAAATACACAAACAGGACAGATAACAATACAATACACAAAGTTACACATCCACACAGCTTTGGTTACATTTCTACCTGATGATGGCACAAGATAAACAGCTAATACAGTTTATCCTAAGGGGGCCATAATGTGCAACCCATTTTAATAGCAGTCTATTCATTAGTTGTGGCATATCACTCATAATTGCACATTAACAGAAATTGCCCCTTTCTGCTCTTTTTTATTCTGCTTTGCTTGTATTTTCCTCATCAAGTAAGCCATTCTCTTCTCCTCCTGCCTTCTGAAGAAGGATGCAGAGATTTTTCTGCGTAGCCGCCTGGCATAAACCTCAAGGAAAACCAGAAAGTAGCTCATCAGCCAGAGACATCCCAGTAGGAGTGTGACTCCCAGGTTTGGAGCTGAAGTTGTCACCTCACAGAGAGATGGCTCAGGCCTGAAACTCCACTTGTAATCCCTGTGGAAGTTTGCCAGTTCCCGTGTGATGCATGATTGTGGGATAATACAAGAAGCAGGAGGGAACCACTGAATCTAAAAGCAAGAACAGATATGTGAAAGCCCCCAAAAAAGCCAAAAAGCAAAACAAATTGAGATTAGATGCAATGTGTACTGTCTTACCTTATAATTGACGCTTATAATGGCAGATGTAGGTGGAAAATCCAGCAACCATGGCACAGTCATCTGAACTATGTAATACACAACATGATCCAGAACTACTATTAAGGTTATTGTAGTGAAATATAATGTTACCACAACCACTGATACGAAACAAGAGGTACATTCCTCACTTGTTATTTTACAGCTTGTGAGATTGATTTTATTTTTAGCAGGACTTTCTTTACTGGGTGTTTTTTGCAAGAGCTCTTTGGAGATGTAGTCATTATCAAAATGAACTGATGTCAGATAAGATTTCAAGTATCGTGCAGATTCAACAATCAGCAATGCCACAAAGATGGCAGCAAGTATCCGGTTTGACAGCAGTTTGTATTCTTTGAGGAGGTTCCTGGCATGTGAGAAGTTGACCTCTATCTGCCCAATTATCTTAGTAAACCTGCTTTTGACTTCTGACACATCAATATGTGTGTAATGATCCCAAGTCCTTAAGTTGGTGACAATGCTCAAGTCCTCCCGCTTCACTTTGATGGCTTCTTCAACAAGGTCTCGCTTAGCTTTGTTCAGAGGTTCAGACGAGTTTAATAAAGTCTTTGTAAAACCTTCAGCAGTGCACTTCAGGATGCGTGCCACCGCCCCTACGTTGACTGTGATATTAGGGATGACGTTCAACACTAAAATCATGACAGAGGCCGTGATGAGGAGTTTGCGTCCTTGTTTGGTGCAAACAGTGGGCAGAATCATTGTCATCACACAGCGCAAGGGGTGGCACAGGAAGGAGACCAGAAACATGCCTACACTGTAGATACAGGCAGTTTGAACAGACGCTTCATGGTCGTATCTCAGAGTCTTTGACAGCCAGTGGTGAAGCAAGCCGCCAGTAACACAGGCGAGTGTGAAACAGACAGACAGCAGACTGAAGATGTCTCTGCCTGCAGGAGAAGGTGCAGAGTAAACATCCCAGAGGTACAACAGCAGAGCTTTTAAGGCCTCTCTGCAAGATCCTGCTCTGTTTCTGAGGAGAAAAAAATACATGTTCTGTCATTACAGTTTATTATGAAGATTGAGGGAGAAGCTGAACTTAGAAGTGCTTCTAAGCATTACTAAGGACACAATTGCCCATAAAAGCACAACTCTTCATGTAAAAGGAAAAATGTAGTGCCCAAAATACTGAAAAATGCCTTTAACTAAAAAAAATTACAAAAAAAAAAACTTTACCTGGTGATCATTACAAAAATACTCTGAAACTGAGTATTTGTTTCCAGTTATTTAATTTTATAAACTAATAATGCATTTTCAATGTCTAAGGCTATAAAATACCTATTCAATAGTAAAAGAAGTTATGTAATCATAATAATAATAATAATAGGAATAACTATGCATAGACAGACACTACAGATATATGACATCTTAGGAAGTTATTAGACCATTAAAGTGAGATTAAAAATAATTAAAAACGGATAACAACTCTTACCTGACAGGCAAAACAAAATTTTCTGTGATCAACTTCATTCTCTCTAAGAAATTATGAGCATGAAAAAAAAACAGGATTAGGAAGTGTTGGTGGACTATGAAGGTACAAAAGGGGAACTTTGCACAAGAGTCACTGTCATGTTGGTGTTTGTTGGTCGCCTACAAGTTCCCACGTGGGAAATAAAAAGATAGTCCCTCTCCTTCTAAACCATACATGACACAAAATCATATGGAGAAGCATGACACATTCATACGCGCAATGTGACAGGTCACGCTAACCAAAGTGCAGTTTCAAAATGATTTAGAAATACAGTATGATGGTGACAAAGTCAATGACAGTGTGATCACACTTAGTTTAAAACTCCCCTTCTACACTGAAAATAGCATAAGACTAGCTGTTTTATAACATTTAGAGATTTCTTTTGTGTCATCTACACTTTCCTCTAGTTTGTCATATGACTATAAAGTAGGTGCTGCAAATTTCCACAAGTAAATGAAATAGTTTTTTTTTTTTTTGCTATATATGAAGAAAGAAACCATGTATGTTCTTGGACTAAATTTCTAGGACCTTGGTCTTTGTATTGTACCAAATATTTTCTAATGACTGAAGGTTTTAAAGGTTTATTCCACTGAAATACTACTTTCTGTCTTACAGTTGAACTTGGTTGCTAAGAGTTAAGAGTTGTGTGTTAGGCAAATGTATAATTTATTGCATGACAACCAGATTTTCTCAATTGTTGGAGGGAGGGAAGTAAGACATGAAGACGGCTCTGGGGTGCCAATTTAAGATTGCTTAATAATAGTATACATTTTTGATTCAGTTATTAACATTAACAAGTAATGTTAATGTAAATTAAACTGATTCAACAAGGACAACCTACTACATGCAAAGAAAAAAGCAAACCCCTCTTTTGCCTATCAGATTCTATATAAACAAATGAAAATGGTAAGTGAGAAGTGCACTGGGGGCAGTTTTGAGTTCTGTATCTTGCCCAGGGACACTTTAACATGTGGACTGAAGGAGCCAGAGGTCAGACCTGACCTGACTGATAAACGTCCTGCTCTGCCTCCTGAGGATAAGAGGACTTCTCAGAGTAAAACAGGAAGATGAATGAAAACCATAAAGAAATGTATGTTATTGACGTTTGACTGTCTCAGCCAACATCACGAAATACTTCAAATGAAAGGACTGGCTGATAGCAAGCATTGAGGGGTAAACAGGCATTCAACCCAGTTTAATTACAAAACTGCAGTTTGTTTTGATTTTAATTAAAGTTGAAGCAATGAGTATTAAGCATTCTCACTGAGGACAGAAGGCTATTGCTGATTTAATTAACTGCAGACACAAATCACACTGACAGACTTTTATCACCTTATAAAGTTTAATTTATGTGCTGGCTAGAATTTATTATCATAGTCAATTGGCTTACCAAAACTGTGCTATGATTTCACTGGAAAAAAAAATAAAATAAATGAACAAACAGACTAGGACTGTTTAGCTGCAAGCTATTAGATGATTGTTTGTGCCTTAAAACTACTGTAGTTACTCAAATTGGTCAGCTAATGTTTTTTTAATGTCTCTTTTCCCAAATGAAAACATCAGGATTCAGTACCCACGCTCTGTCGTATCACTTGTCCACTCTGTCCTTAGTTTTCCAATTTGGTCCTGAAACTACAGCCTCCTTTACTGCAGGAACATGCTACTGTTATATCTGCCATTTTGTCCGATTGGACAACCATGTCTTAATTACTTACCAAATGGCCTTTCATCTTCATGCATGTAAGCACTTTATTTCTTTTACTATTGTTGATTTGTTATCTAACTGTCTGCACATCAAGGCTAACTTTTATTACGCTAGCTTCTCTAAAGCATATGCTGGTTTATCCTCCTTTTTGGCTCTAATGAGGGCCATAATTTACATACATAATGAACACCATGTTGTATTTAATAAGACTTTAAACTAGTGTTTGAGACTATAAACTCATCAGGAAAGTGCTCACTGAGGTCACAGATCAAAGGAGATGAGCCATTTTTCTATAGACTTCAATACAACCGGCTTGTTTTACAACCAAAGGAGTTACTCCCTGCTGGACATTAGAAAAAAAAATGCAGGTTTCACACGCTTTGGCAACGGCTGTTGCTAGCCAATTAGCTGGGCAAAAGAAAGTTATTAAATCACAGAAGATGCACAAGGTGAAAAGGTATTGGTGTGTGTTTCAAGTACTGTAGGGCTTTTGTTTCAAAAGAGACTAAATTAAAATTAATAAATACTTAAGGTTTTAGTTATTAATAATATTAAAAAATGTATCAACTCAGCCATGAATCCACTTTGCTTCAAAGGTTATTTGTTTGTAACCTTTGTATTTGCTGTACCGATGGGTGCATCCTGTTCTGGTCTGTTGGTTTGGCTGAGTATTTTCTGGTTTTACATTAAAGCACTGCAACCCTGCTTACACTGAATAACCACCACATTACTGCACAAGTTAACAATTGTTGTCAGGCCATGTGACTTCAGACAGTTTTACAACACCAAGCAAACACTGTAAGGAAATTACAGCCGTACGCCCTCTGTGTGTGTGCAGGGGCCAAAATGGGCCGACATGTGTGGAAACTTCCAACAGTGTAGCTACAGGTGAATTTGTAGGTTTCCATTTAAAAAGATAAATATTTAATTGTTTCAAATCCTCTGATAAAAAGGTCATTCAGTTAACAAAAAAAAAACAAAACTGTGCATGACAAGCAAATACATAAACAATGTGCAATTAAAGCATCATGATACAAATTAGCTTTATTTGTAAGAGCACAATATATGAGTGCAGATCATTATGCAACAAAAGTTACACATTCATTAGTCAAGATTCATAGTATAATAAAGAAAACGATTTAAAATATTCTTCATGTGTTATGGCTTTAGCAATGAAATGTGTGTCAAATAAACAAGTAACATAATCATTTTTGTGATTTTAACCATAATATATACTTTAAAAGGAGTTATTCACAGTCTCAGTCCTTCTTCCAGCAGAGGTCAGTCTGTAGTAACAATACAAACAGCACACTCTGCAGTCTGACTGGGTATTTAAAAATATAAAACATTCTTCAGTGCTCAAAGCTGTTTTTGAGGTTAAATGTTGCTCTAGTCCAGTTTTAAGAAAGCAGAGTAAAATACTTCAGCAGTTTTTAACTTGCTTCATCATCCTTAACTTAACACTTTTTGTACCAAATCTCTTCACAGTACAAAATCTAGACTTTTGAGAGCCTAAAAAGACAGTCACATGTGTAAGATAAGCTTTTAAAAACATAACTCATTAACAACTGAAACTCTGAGTTTTCTGGCAATGACAATACAGATATCTACTTCAGTCTTTTCCTCCCTGCTCTCTTCTACAACTTCTACCTTCGTGCTAAAATCTGGTGTGTGATCAAACCGTGGCATTGAATGACTGGGCCACAGAAAAGTGCACATCAGTTGCAAGAGCAGACTTGTTAAATGGGTGAGCCCATTCAGGGTAAGTATTCAAATTAAACATGGCGATGCCCCAAGTATTCATTGCCAGAGTGACTGACAGAATACCCAGGATGTTCATGACAAAGCCAGTTTTCACCTGAGAAAACCAGAGATGGAAAACATAAGCTGTAATCTTTGTGCAATATTTTCAAGGTCAAGAGCCAATGTGAAGATCTTACCATGTCTTTAACCATGAGATGTCCAGATGCAAAGGCAATAGAGTTGGGTGGTGTGGACACTGGTAGCATGAAAGCATATGAACATCCTACTGTGGCAGGTATCATGAAGTACAGAGGGTTCACTGAGACATGAATAGCCTGCAGAGGAAAAAAAATGTTCAGGACAAGATGTTAAAGAGGACCCTTCATGCCAATTTCAGTCTTATTTTTACTCTTCTAGAGTAGCTTTGCATGACTGTTCAAAATAATCCCTATCTATCTCATCTAAACTGGAGCTTGGTGCAGGCCCTCAGCTCATCCACTGTCTCAAACATGTTGTTTAAGCTCCCCTCCCTTTAAGCCAACTTTCTTCTAATTGGCTGCCTCTTGTAAACACAAGGTCTGAACAACAGGTGGGTGGGGCTTCTGTGCTCACATTTGACATGACCATATTAGGGATGTCCCCCCTCAGTGATAACATAAAGAGCCAAGAGTAGAAAAAATCCTCTCCAAAACCCAGAGTTTAGATCAGTCTGAAGCCAGAGCTTTGTGTTCGTAGGGATTACTTGTACATACACTGATCTGATTAAGTAAAGCTGATGTTTTTATTAATATCTTCTGCTCAACTTTGTCCTACAGTTGCACTCTACATTCAATTATTGCAAACTTATTTTAAATGGACCAGCATTGTCTACATGTATAAACCTTACAAAACAAAGCTCAGCTGCAGGAAAAAAATAAGTATATGACATCTAGAATCTTCCATTTAAAGTACTGTAAGAGGGCAGTGGTGAAAAAAATGGTACATTTATTAGTCATTCACCAAAATTAGCCCCTGTATTCAATTGTCTGTTAAAACCGTGGCCTGTGTTATTTAAAGTTGAACGAAAGTGGTTAACACACATATGTTAAGCAGAGGAATTAAACTTGCATGCATATTTCATTTTTATAAAGTCATATATTATCCAGTGTAATATTTGCTTTCTTAAAACAGCCTTACACAGAATGAGGTACAGGAGCTGGGTTTGCTTGGCTCCCTTCAGTGTAAAATATAACAAGGTCATATTCATTGGAACTGGATTAACAGAACTCATTTAAAAAATAAATAATATATCATATATATGATTTATGACAATATATAACATTAATTGTCATGATAATAAAAACTAAGGAGCTGTAAATGCACTAATCAGTCTTTCCTTATATTGTGTGTATTATAGCACCCTGACTGACAGCTTGTTTAATTATTATTAGTGACACAAAATGTATGAAAACTTGTGTTAAAGTATTAATATAAACTATGAAAGGAAAAATAGTGACTTTAATGTTCTCCAGCTTGCTCACAAGTTCACAATGTGTGATATAATCATAGACTGTATGTAAAAGATGGACGTAGCTTCTAAAGCTGAGTACACGCTGGAAGCGGCGTGGCGACCGGAGACCATAGAAAGTGAACGGTATTTGGCGACTTCAAGCGACTACGGGTGAAAAAACTGCTGGCAGCGGAAAGTGGGCAGGACTCGCGATAAACTTTCAGGCGAGCGACTACAGAGACTACCAATGAGAGTGAAGATTACCGTTGACTGACATATGAACTGGTAGCAAATACATTAGAGGGTCACCTAGGCAACTGGACCCTGGAATGTCTGCAAGCAACCAGCTGGCAGCTTCATAGCAATGCGTGACGAGCGAATCGCTTTCAGTGTGTACGCAGCTTAAATTTAAATGTGAAGAAAATGTCAAAATGCTTTAAAGATGCATTCTTTCTAATGGTCAGCAGAGGGTGACTTTACTGGTTGCAAAAATAAGTCAGTCTGTATAGAGGCCTGTGGGAAAAAGAGAAGTGTGTGTGTGTGTGTGTGTGTGTGTAATAAAATTGAACCGTCCTAAAATTTAAACCAACCCTATACAGTTACATGCTGTTAACAAGTCTCTGACTAGTCATTCTGACTGCATAGGCAATGTTTCTAACTTGTTTCTTAGGCCCCAGATAATAATTGGCTAACAATAGTTAATGTCCAACAGGCTACAAACATAAGAGCATCTATTGCAAGAGTTTAACAAGCCCACTAAACCTCTGAGTAACATAAAAGGCAAGGTCAACAACAGTTTGACTTCTTTATCTTGTAAAAGAGTCGTCCAGTTTGTCTCCCTGACGTTCATCTTTATCAGTGTGTTTACATTAATGGGATGCCATGAGTCACCATGAGTTTGTATTACTTGCCTTACATAGACAAACTGATATGTGAAGATGTTTTTCTCAGTGAAAATATCAAACAGGAATTGAAAAAAAACCCCAAAAAAACCAAAAACATTTTTAATGCTGTAATGCAGTTATGGCCATTTCATCATAAGACAGTCTTACCAGTTCAGCAATGACAGGTAAAAATATGATAATGGTGGCAGTGTTGCTGGCGAACTCGGTGAAACAGGCCAGGAAAGCAGTGATCAACATCACAGCTGCAGCAGGAGGGACCTCAGCCAAAGGCTGGAGGTGGCCTCCGATCCAGGACGCGAGTCCAGACTCCTGCAGAATGCCACAAGATAGAGGTTAAGGGTCAAAGATCAAATAACAATAAAATAAACCAAAGCAGAGAACAAAGCACAACAACACTGATAATAGAAGGAGGAGGAGAGCAGAGACACACTTTATTACACAGATATATGAATTTAATTTCCCCCATTAACAGCTCTAAGTTGTAAAAGCTCTAAGAAATGTTAGTAAGCAGACTCACTGTTAAACTGTTTTCTTGCTGAGAGATAAATAAGTTGACTGATGCATCTTATGCAGTGCATAAACCTTAAACATAACAGAGCAGCACAAGACAGGAAACAGGTGGAAACAGCTAGCTTGGTGTTGTGCAACAATTAAAAAAAATACCTACCAGAACCTCTAAGACTCACAAATTAAGACATTATATCTTGTAGCTTAATTAAGGCATAAAGCTTTCTCTGGGGGCAACATCATTACCTCACAAGCTTTGGCCATGGCAAAGCCGCCTCCGAGCAGCATAATGATGTTCCAGGGAACAGAGTCCTGGGCCTTTTTCCATGACAGGAGGGGCACATAAGGAGTGTTTGAAGCTGAAGATGTGGGATGAAAGATTTAGGAATTGGATATTATATGTAGCAAAATTCAAACCTCCTTGTGTTTTATAATCACAATATTTTCTATAAAATTATTGTTGTCTGCTGATACACTGTGAGATTAAAATGATTAAACCTCTAAAGGGGTAGTTCAAAAATGCACTTCAGTATAAACAATTAACAAAGTGCTGGTGAAGGACACTTCAACACATGGATAAGTCAGACATCAAAGTACCACCCATGTGATTACCAGAAAACCCGCTCTACCATGCACTTTTGTACTTTTCGTTTACTTATCTGTTCTGTTTTTAGTTTATTGAGCTAAAAGTTATCTCCTACTCTGTTTGACAATAAAGTCTGGTCCTATTCTGTTCTAAAAATATGACCCTCATTGAGAGGGACAGATGAACCCCATAGATTGCTTTCTTTTCTGGCATCCAGTGGTTTATTTGACCAGCTGAACACAACAAACGCAGTTGCACGTGCTTTAAGTGTTCAACACACACAAAGCACGTGCATATTGTTTGTACGCATGCCTTCTCTTTCACCCACTCAGTTGTGTTTCCATCATTTCAGAGGACACCAATTTAAATTTTTATTTCCCATTTTGGAGTGAACTTAATCAGACCCATAAATGTTACCTGTCAAACCTTTATTCTAACCTCAGACATAGTCTTTGCACTAAATTGCAGTGATGTACATCATAAAGACATGTTTTTTTTGTCCCCAAAAAGAAGGAGATTCCCCACAATTTGACTATTAAATGGACTGTTTAGGCATGTAGCTATAACATGAGTAATACAAAATGTAAGTATACACACACACACACACACACAAAAACAAGAACCCCAGAGAGTGACCACATAGCTCTGAGAGATTATTCTAATCACAGAAACAGAGAAACTACAGTCTCACTTTCAGTCAGTAAATTTCCTCAGACTCTCTAATCTACATTATTAACATTCCTCAGCTTAATTTCTCTGTTTTGCAAAAACTGTTCTAGAAACAGAGGCACAGAGTCTTTTCACAAATATCTGGCCTTAGATATTAACTTTTGATTTGCTCCGATACAAATCAACCTCTCACCTGCTGCTTCTACCTGATCTTTATTAAAGTTGTTGATTTACATTAACTTAAATTACATTAGAGTCAAACTATAGTGTACCTTGGAGTACCTCCAAGTATAAGCACCTTGGAGTTTACATTGATAGCAGTTTTACTTGGAGTTTTCATGTTGACTGGGTGTGCTCTTGTGTACAGCAGAGATTACATTTTTTACAGACTGCGCCTGGATGGTGTTGGTCAAAAAAAAAAATCATGCTTCTGTCTCATCGGGCTGTTTTAGAAAGTATAATTAGATACGGAATAACAGCATGGTATGGAAATCTCTCAGTGACAGTGAAACTGAGGTTGCTGAAAGTGGTGCAGACAGCCATGAAAATCATAGACCAGAAAGCTCATCATAGCCCTCAGTCCCTTTATGAACAGTGTGTGTTACAACAAGCCAGGGGAATTTTGTGTGATCCAACTCATCTTCTGTATTCACAGTATGAACTGTTAACTTCTGGCAGAAGATACAGAGTTCCACACTGTAAGTTTAAAAGGTTTAAGAATTCATTTGTGCCTTGTTCAATTAATGCTCTGAATAGCAGCCTGTAGTGTGGAGGTCACTACAGGATGTTGATGTTGATTTTGATGTATGTTAAGTATTATTAAATTGTGATTTCCTGTGCTTTATATGTACGTGGTGGTTGCAATGGCTGTACTGTTGGCAACTTGGACTTGGAGTCCAGAACAAATTTCCTCTTCGGGGACAATAAAGTAAAGTAAAGGAAAGGAAAGGAAAGTAAAGGAATAGAAAATCCTGTATGATATTAAACAGAACTGAAATGAGACAATCATGTCTCATAAATGGCAGGTTAATAGATATGTTGTCACTGACCTTGAGGGTCTAACCACCATTTCAGGGAGGGCTTTTGGGAAGGAAAGAAGAACAATATAGACACAATGATGACGCCAGTGACTGCATCTGAGACGTACCTACAACAAGCAGAAAAATGGACATGGACAGATAACTGAGCAGAGAAGCAGAATATATTGTGCTTGCTTTCGTGAGAGGTATTAAAAGTGAGCCTTTCTTACCCCTTTTTAAAAAACACAGACCAGCCTGTGAAAAACTTTGGATCCCTTGTGAAGAGGAGAATGGCATAAAACACAAAAAAGAAAGAGATGGCTCCTTCTGCAAAGCTGAAATCATGAATGCAAAATAAAAGTGAGTGAAAGGCTCTGTCATAGAAATGTTCTCATTCAGCATCTATTGCATGAGATTTCAAGACATACACGAATCCTCACTTTATGGGCCCTAGTTTTCTGTAATCTTCCTTTATCAGGGCCTGGGCTCTGGCCTCTGCCTGGGCTCTTCTGTCATGTTTCTTGAAGCACAATCTGAATAAAATCAAAACATACTGTAAAGATACTGTTGTCTCACTTATTAAATTAAGGCCATAATCATGAAATAGTCTAAGTTTTGTATCCCCTAATGCTGATGCTATTATTAGAAAACTCAACATGAAAGAATACACAACCTTGTATTCAACCCCCCGTAGAGAAATGCAATCCATAGCCATCCCAAAACCAGGAAGAGGAGCATGAGCGGGAAAGCGAATGCAAACCAAGAGCCAAAATTAATAAGATCACAGTCTGGAAAGTAGCTGTGAAAGACAAAATGATTACTGTTAAACAGACTGAAACTGATCGCTTTTATGTAGCAGAATGACTTCTGTTTAAATGCTGCACAAAACAAAAGCAGTTACCTTTTCAGCTGTCCAATCAGAATGAGGTTGGGTGCTGTGCCCGTCAGTGTGGCGGTTCCTCCGATACTGGCTGCGTAAGGGATACAAATCAAGAATCCTTTCCACACTTTGAGCTGATACTGAGCCTCCACTCGGGTCTCCTCAGCTGTCCTTAGGTCAGTCTGTTCTGCTGTATCCGTCCTTTTGGGATTTTCAGAGACATTACATAAATAAAATGGGAATTATTACACAAATTTCACCAGAGTTTATAGAGCTCAAGTTGGATATTATTACTCTTAAGTTTGTATGGCAAATATGAATCTGCAGCCTGCATGCCTGTTAGCTTAGCTTTGCATAGCCCGGAAATCATGTAGCCTATAAACTGTAAAGCTCAGTAATTAAAACATAATTTTTAAGCCAACACAGAAAAACAGAACACAATAACTTATCAGGAAAAACACTGTTAAATGGGCCACGGCAATAATACCTAGACAAAACACACAAAGATGGAGCTTTATATGTGACCGGGTAATATCTGAATCCAGTAAATAAAAATAAATTGAGTGAACTGCATAAAGAAACACATCACTGATTACAACTTATCAGCTGATGCCTATACTACAAAGCAAGATTGGGGGCTAAGAATGATGACTTAAGGGTTGACCCTATTAAGAGGGTGGTTCACTTTTTCCCAAGGTACTTTGCTTGGTAGCAGGTCATGCTCTAGATAAGAGATCATGTACGAAATCACCGCCTACTGACCGATCATTGTGTCCATTCCTGGAAAACCCATGGACCTCAGTGCTTAAGCAGAAGCAGGGTCTATAGGTTTTAGAGACAGTCTAAAGCTTTTCTCTTTCTCTGATGAGCCTCAGTCAAGACAGATTTTTAGAAACTGCTTTTTACCTGTTTGCTGCAAGCAAGTTTAAAAGTTCTTTTGTGAGACTAAATTTAGTGATTTGACCCCAAAACAGAGCACCTAAGCCTAAGGCTGAAAAAACTTACAGATTTGAATTCTGTTTTTATATCTGTTCTTTGTATTTATGGTTACAGGTCATTTAACACTGCCAGGACTGCAGATGAAAGAATAACCTATTAATTTAACAGAATACACATTTATAATTATAGTCAGATCCTCCTGTGCTTTAATGATAGAGCAGTGTTTCTGATAAATCTGGGTTTACATTTATATACCTTTTTTTTGTATTACTGTCCACAGACATTCATATAGCACTTTTTTAATACTATACAATTGTACAGAGCTTTTCTAATATCATAGTTTGATTGTCTTCATAAAATATGCCATTCTGCTGCCAGTAGACCTGTGCATGTTTCTGACTGGTCATACGCTGCCGACGCCACTACTTGTGTACACACTCATCCAGCCTGTTGTTGGGGTAAGTGAAGCCAGATAAGGGAAAGATATCCTGGGTGTTTTAAACTTCCTTTGTAGCACAGGCACCTGGACTGCTTCTTGGACTTTGTTACTTTTAGAAACAGGCTGCTTCCCTCATTTCCAGTCTTTACAGCAAGCTAAGCTAAGCTAATTTAAATGTCTCTTGGCTGTAGCCTATATTTACCAAAGATATCAGTGTGGTGAAATGCCTTTAAAAGCAAAACTTCTTACCCATCTATTGACATTATTTGTTTTTCCGAGGGCATTGAGGGGAGTGAATGCAGCTTTACACTAGACTGACCTGAAAGAAATGAAAGCAAAAAGTTTGTGTTGGGTTCACATGCAACAAGGAAACTATAACCCAACTGATCTTCACAGGGTACAGACATGAGTGAAATGAAGAGTTTCAGCTCTTTTACAGTGGTGTACTTTTTCTATATTTAATACATAACTTTAAGTCAACAAAGCACCCTTAATCAACTATTACTTGATGATTGACTAACTTTGTATCCGACCGTACATTGGAAAAAGTGCACAAAGTTCACATGTTCGATTACATATTAAAGTCTATTGGGGACAAGGTTAAAACAACAGCCATCCTCACAGTCTGCGACACATATTTTGTAAAGTGACAGCTTGATGATAAACATTATTGAACCTGCCTTTACTTCATTTATTAGGATTCATGTTCCTATTCATTTGTTAACGATGTGTCCAATATTCAATCACGCTTTTGCAACATCTCTTTCGGATTATTTTTTTAGGTTTTAAACAGATAAATGCTCTGTTTACAAGCTTATCTCTAACTGTGTTTGTAGTTTGGTGCTGGGCAGGTAGAGTGCAGTGGGTTTATTACACCTCTTTTGCTGCCTGCTGCTGCTTGAAAGACTATGAAGGCCATAAGAGTGAATTAAATTTTTTTTGTCAGAAAAGCCAAACAATGACTTAAAAATGGCTAAAATGTTTACTCTTACTCAGGTTAATCAAAGTAACTGCTTTTCATTCATTACTGCTGCTCATATTATTTAAGATCAAACTTTGATTTATCATCAGTAAAACTGTGAAAAGTGACAGAGTACCGTTTATTACGGCATTCTCGTGATCCTCGGCAGATTTGCACTTTTGTTTCAGGGACTCCAAGTCACCAAACAGACTCTCCAAGATGGCATTTGCAATAGGCAGCATCATGGCCGTTGTGGCGGTATTGCTGAGCCACATGGACAGGAAGGACGAGGTCAGCATCATTCCCAGTATGAGCCTGGGAAAACAATTCAATCCAAAATCTTAAATCCATAAACAACAAAAGTCTGTAAAATACTCATGAAAATATATAGTCCTGTGCAAAAGTTTCAGGTATCTTTGATGTTTGGACTCTTATCTGTCTCCTTACTGTAAATAGTGCATTTGTTAGTATGGCTGACTTAGGTGTTTTTAGACATAACATAAAGCTCTGTGGCATAGGGGAAGAAAATATATCACAAATGTTTCTGAAAATGGGATAAATACAGAATCATCCCTAAAACAGCTTTTTTGTTTAGGTTATCTTCTCACCAGGCTGGTTTTACTCCTACAATACTGAGGACCTTCAGAGCTATTCTGCGATGCAGGCCCCACTCCTCAATAGACGATGCCATCACAAGACCGCTGAGGAAGAGAAAATTTGTCTCAATGAAGTACTGGGGGCAGACTTTTTTGGCTGGAAGAACTCCCAGAGTTGGGAAGAGGCAGACTGGAAGCATAGCTGTGACGGCCAGAGGGAGGGCCTCTGTGCACCAAAACATAGCCATCAGCACCACCACGTAGAGACATTTTCCCTCCTAAAAGATGAGCAACATGTCATCGTTAGTATTCAGCCAGAGTAACAAAATAAGACAAAAGACTTCAGAGGAAAAAAGAAAGCAGTAGGGTTGTGTTACATAGGTGATGCATTCTGTTTTGGGGGACATGTGTGCCCTTCACATGATGAAAGAGTCAGAAAGACTACATTCATGTTTCCGTCTTTGTTTAACATAAACATAACTTAATATTTGCTCTTTAGTTTTAGACTAGTTTAGATTTAGGGCTGCATCAAATGATTCATGAAGTAGCTACAAAATCTTCCCATTAAAACATCCCAATGCCCAAGATGACATCTTTGGACTGAATATGTTTGGCACTATTGCTACTAGTCTTTTCTTGAAAAACTCAAACTCATATTCAGCTCCAAGTGAAACATTTCTTCAAGTTCCTGATTAATGAAAACAAGTACTAAGACAGAACAGTTTGAGAATTAGTCTGATTTTAAACACTAGTTCTCTATTCATAATAAGACAGTCATGTTTTAGCCTCTCTGCAACAAGTCAACGTGCAATTTCTGTAAAACAGTGAAAGCATAAAGATGCACATGTATCATAAAATCACTCACCTTCTCCGGCAGAGTAAAAAGTAAAGGCAGAAACACGAGAGGAGTGAGCAGGAGGATTAGCTGTTTGTGGACGCACCACAGCTTCTTGGACACAACAGATATTTTCATGCCCAGGGTGAAGTTTTTGCTCCGTTTAGGGAAAGTCAAGTCCAGACTGGCTGAGAGGAACCTGTGAGGCAGCACTTTGAAGCCTGAGGCTGAGCACAGAGAAGATTAACCACACGCTTTGCTACAGGTTAACTCCTCCTGTGGTGGTGTGTTAAATGGGATAGTCAACTTTCTGCCAGATTTCCAACCGGTGGGCCTCTTGCACTAAAGGAGTGAGGCATCTTCAGAGGCAGAGAGGTGGAAATGGCACCTCTCATATGTGCACGCAGAGGCTGCTGCAGAAAATACCCTGAAAACTGTGGGACTGCAAAATAAAAATCAGTCTCATTTTATTCCAAGTGTTCAGCCTTTCAGTTTTTTTTTTTTAAAGCAATAACACAGTATCTAAAGTTTTTATTTTTATGTTTTTTTTAATTTTCTCCCTATAATAAATTTATTTGAAAACTAAAGAATATCAGTTGATATAGTTGGTCACTATTACCAGTTGCTTTTGTGTTTTAAAAAACTCTGATGTGATACAGTGTATTTTCATCAGTGACTCCCCTTTTTTTTGTTGCAAGCTTGAGCTGCTTGTAACAAAATGGGAGCTCATTAGGGACCTGAACTTGAGGCCTTCCACAGATACACAAATACTTTAATGTGCAACACAGAGGATAGCCACAAAAGTCCATCACAAGGCCTTAAATCAGTAAAATGCATCAGCTGCATCATCTGTCCATTGTTTTGCTACAGCCTGCAGCTGTATTTTACTGTTATCTCAGATGTCAGATGAGCATAACATTGTTCATGACAACTTGTATATCTAGGCTGACTTGTTATTAAATTCACATTTTCTGCTCAACCAGCTCCGATTTGCCTAAAAATTTCATGGTCCAAAGTTTGGACACATATGATTGCCACCACCCGGCGCTCTCACTTGGTGTGGACTGTGGTAAGGTATCACTTCCTGTTCCTGTTGCATCGCACAGTGGTGCTTGTTGTGTAGCTTAACTTGTGTTGCTTGATTAACTAACTACTAACTTTCACATAGTGACTTATTTTCATAGTGTAACCTACACGTGCTTTATTAATAGCACACTTCTGGTGAATCACCTGCAAATTTATATTCATATCATTCACTCGTGTCTTTAGGGATCCGCTAGCTTAGCGTAGCTTTTAGCTTAGCTCGTAGACGAATCACTGTCAGCATGGCTTCTCCTGTCTCACCTCTTTCCTGCTCTGTGTCAAATGTTTAGCTATTCCTCGGCCTCCTTTATTAATAATGATACTTGTAATAAATGT
>VUQI01019167.1:0-20371 GCA_015106735.1 Paratilapia polleni | reverse complement strand
AATATACAAAAATATATATATATATATATATATATATATATATATATATATATATATATATACATATATTGCCCTGTAATAAGAACAGTTTGCTGTCCTGTAATAATGAACCGTTTTCCCTCTGAAGAGTGTTCTGAACACAATCTGATGAGTAATGGCCTAACAGTTTTAGAGTTGAACGTCAGCAGTCTGAGATACCAACAAGATCAGGAAACCATCCATCCCACTGAAGTGCCTGTAAGAACATAATCCCAATCCCGGTTAACTTGCTCAGGGGCCAAAGATAGACCATGAACACTAACTCATCTCCTCAGCAGAGCTAGTAAATATATGTAACCTCTGTGATCTGCAGTTGCTCCCACTGCTGTTACATACAAGAGATTACATCAGAAGTGTTTTTGTCTTACTTACAAAGATTTGATTACAAATTATACCTTAATGTTCGGCTCACTGGTCACACAAATATTATCATTCTAGCACGTAAAAATGTAAAAAAAAAGAAAAAAAAAAAGAATATTTTTTAAAAAGAAACCCCACAGAGAGCTACATACTAAAAGTAAGCATTTCTTCATGATTGATTATTACATTTACTTAGGACTGTGCTCACTATATGTAACTGATTAACTGTGATGTACAGAATTCATAATATGCTTATTATCCAAACAGGGCCCACTTCCTGCAGGGTTAGGCAATGGGGACTGGATCTGGGTGATGGACAAAGGCATCGCCAACTGGAATGTGATCTCTCTGCAGAAGCAGAAACTGTGCAGGAGGTGGAGCAGTAGCAAATATATATATTTGGTCTCACCACTGAAGTCCGGGAGAGGGGCTGGACTGAAGGGATTAGGGTCAGAGGTACCAAGTGGGTTTGGGGATACTCAAAAGCCCAGACAAGAGACAGAGGGTCATCTCTATGTGACTTTGAGCTATGGAGGGTAAGGCTCTCACTGTTGTCTGTGCCTATGTGCTGAACAGCAGTTCAAAATACCCCGTCTTCTTTCTGTGGGATCCTGGAATAGGTTCTGGCTGGGGACTCTATACTTCTCCTGGGAGACTTTGTGGTGATGATGGAGAAAACCTGGAGAAGGGTTATCAGGTGAAATGGTCTGATTGGGAGGAACAGCCTGCCTCATCTAAACCAGAGTGCTGTTTTGTTATTGGACTTTTGTGCATGACAAACACCATGTTTGTTCATGAGGTGGCTCATATTACTCATCTAATTGGTGCCAGAACACCTTAGCCTGGAGGTAAATGAAAGACTGTCAACTGATCACCACCTGTTAGTGAATTGGATAGCGAGGAAGGCTGCAGACCTGGTAAACCCAAACAGGTAGTGAGGGTCCCCTGTCCATGAGGTCTAGAACTCTCACCTCTGGAAGAATTTCTCATGCATCCTGGGTTGGGAGGGCTGGGGCTTTGGTGGTGAAAGAAACAGAAACTCGGGTGTGGGAGGAATTCAGGAAGGGAGTACTTTGGGAGTATGAGGTGAGTTTCCTCTGTAGGGATGTTGGGCTCAGCCTTAGAAATAGGGTGAGGAGCTTCAAACATCCAAAGGGAGCTTGGACTCCCCTAGAGTTGCTGGTCTGTTGCATCAAAGGGTGGTGGATTGAAGAATGGAGGGAGGGATGGATGGATGCTGTTGTTGCTGAAACTTAATCTTTGACAAAAAACTAGTAGGCAGTAATAAGTAAGTAAGTACTATTAACATAAATATACAGCAAAATGTATGTAGAGTAAAAGATCAGAGGTGTAATACTTCAAATAAATTGCAGTTTACACTGAGGAATGAGGGTGTACGTCTCTTGATTCAACCTCACCAGAGCGTCACTATGGGAGCTGCACCTGGTGCAGATGAGTCACCTTCAGCTGGCTGGAATCATTAAAGAGTTGGACACACACACATACACACACACACGCGCGCGCACATGTGCACACTGGCCTCTTGACTTGCCTCCCGAACCACAAAGGGAATGACACACAAACACTAGGTTGTTGGGTAACTAAACATGATATTCATGTGTATGTCTGTGCTATCGCGCTTTTTATTGACTCTTTCCATTTTACTGATAATGGACACTAAATAATACATTTCCCTGATCCATTTAGTTTACTTACATTCAATCTTATTTTGAATATATGGATTTTTGTACATGTGTAACACATACATTTTTAACATAAGAAAAAAAATTGTAAAAATATATTTGGCTGAAATGTTTACATTTCCACTGTCCCGTATCTGTGGCCTATACGTCTATAGAGGCAGTCTTTGAGATTGAGCACCAGTAACACAGAGAAATTTATTAGTTTCATTTCATTCATTTTAAAGCTTATTGCAACCACTAACATATCATGTGTACTCATTAACCTTTTTATTTGAGTCTAATAAAAATGTGTCTGGTTTCATAATCCATTAAGATCAGAGGGGTTTTTTTTTTGGTCATCAGATACAGCTTTAATTTTAAAGGCATACAAACAGATGTCCATGCCAACAGTTATGCATTAAATGATATGTTTGGCTGTATGTTTTGTATTAGAGTTGTGGGTCCTTTAGAGCCGGGTGGTTTTCCTTTAATGTGAAATTCAACTGTCTTTGGCGCCCCCTACAGTCTGAAACACATAATGACACATTTGAATCGTTTAGTAATATTTGAATCCTCTTTGCCCTAAATCGAATAAGTGGTGAAGAAAATAGATGGATGGAAGAATATGCACACTTTGCAATGTCATGTTTGGCAGCTTGTTGAAATGAAACCAAGTCTCCTGCTCTTTAATAAGGTGATGATGTGCAGTATAGAGTCCTAAAGTACAGCCGTTCAAAATATGTGCAACTGTGCAAGCGTTGGTTAAACTCAGAGTGTATCATAAATGCTGGTACGCTTGTGCTGAAGGGTCTTCAGTGATGATTTAATTGTTATATCTGCTGGATCTCCAAAGTAAACCAACTGAACTGATTTAAAATGGGACAGACAGTTTTCACTGCTTAAAGGTACCTAGAAGCAGAACCATTTCTGAGCACATGCTGGGGAAATATAAAAACAAGTCAATATTGTACAAAATATTTTTCTTCCAGCAGCAGATGGTGTCTAGAAATGACCAATATTCTTGCATGCAAGAGTTATTACATACAGGGCAGACCCTGCATATAGAGCTGAAGGGAATGTTTGTACTCCTCTAATTCATATGTAGCACCTGTGGTTCCATGCACATCTAACTAACTAGTGGCTGAACTACCTTCAAAAAACAGGATGTATATTAGAAGGCAATGAATGTATCAGATATGTCTGGACACAGCTTAGTTTTAAAATAATGCCCCTGCTTTGCATTGTCTACAAGAGACACGTAGAGCATCCTTTTAACACTAACAAAGAGAAAAATTGTTCATTAGAATTTAAATGTGCAGTATTTAACAATGAATGCAACCTTTGATGTAATGCATATTGCTTTTTTCAAATTCAGGCACGACAATCAACTTGAGTTTTGCATTTAAGATGATCAATTTCTCACATTTCTCTTGAATTTAAATTTTGAATTTTCATTCATTTATCTCTCCATCGTTTAACCAGCATATGAATTATCAACTATTGTTTCTTATCTGGAGAAGGATCATTAATGTAATTGGTGGACACCAGGCTTGATGGCTCGAACATTTCGTAGCAAATGTTACGTAATTGTTATGATTGACAATTACGACAGCAAAACGGGAGTCCTTAAAAAAGTGACATCTGGTAAAGGTCCTCACAAAGACAGCAAAGGATGGATCCATGTATGGCAGGAAAGGTGTGTGCTTGTGCAGTGTTTGGCTTTAATTTCACCCTGATGACAAACAAGACTTCAATAATTCAGCTCTCAGCCTCCCTTATGCTGTGACAAATAGAGGCCGCATCAATACAGCAAAGTGCCAAAACCTGATGACAACACAATCTAAAATATTGTTGTCTTGACCTTTCCCTCAGCCACCCTCACTTTATTTTACGATTATTGTATTCTGCAGCATTCCTGTTTTTATTAGATAGTATACAACGATAAGTGACAGGCTGAGCGTTTGACAATGAAACTGGATTCCATGACACAAAAGAGGAAGGAGGCATCGAGACAAGGTTTTATACCCATAGAACATAAATAGAGAGCTTAAATTTGACACAAGATATACTGCTGTGAACATTTGACTTGAGCGGAAGAAGCATTAAAAAAAAAAAAAAACACTATAAAGGATACCTTAAGCTATATCATGACTTTCCAGCCTCTGGGGCAACCCAAGGACAAGAAAAATAAATAAATACAGGAATATAGCAGGTGTGACTTTCATTCTTCAACTATAATCTTTGTCTGTACTTCTTCTGGTGTGTTTTTGTTCAAGCTTTTAAGAAGGAAAAAATACACAATGTAACATGCTAAAACTGATCATAGATCTGGTTTGCCTTAAGCCATTGTCATGAGATGTGCTTTTAAAGTAGGAGATGTAAAGCGTTTCCTTATTGTAACTGCAGTTTGTCCCAGTGTGATGTGACAGTGTGAGACGTGATATAGTCCCCTATGTGGTGCCACACAGTCACACTATAGATTTTAATTTTTGTACAGATTTTTGGGACTTTTACTTTTAATGATGTAAGTCAGCATTGTTATAATGCTACTTTGGCTTAGTAAAAGCTCTGGACTATTCCTCTGCCATTCCAGCTGATTAAAGGATGAGCGTGTCCACAGTAAAACACAGAGCACTTGATAATGATCATCCACAAGAAATTTATAATTTCATTCACCCAGACCTGCCTGAAGAAAAAGACAAAAAGGCCATAACTCAGAGATCTACAGTCTTTAACACAAACAATTTAATGCAAAAATATGCTTGAACATATAATTCAGACAGTTCTCATTAATTTTCTTTCTTCCTTAAAAGTTAAACCTTAGAATGATCTTCCTTGTGTAGAAGTGCATAGCAGCGTCACAGGAGATTATAAATGAAGAATCAAACATTAACTGCTGCAGCAGGAAGATCAAAAGACTCTTAGTTTGATTATCAGTGATACCAAACGACGATAGTGATTATTGCCTCTGAATGAGTTTATAACCGGCTTTTTATTTCAATGAGACAAAGTGCCACCAACCAGCACTTCTGTGTTGATCACTTTACACCCGGTCCTAGTTTCCATTGGCACACTTTCTATTCTATCAACACATTTTCATTCCAGCCGAAAGCCGCCCTCACACGTTTCATATATTCATTTCTTTATCTTACCCTGTTAAGGCTTGTCATCTCATCTTGGCTTTTCATTTCCTCTAACCACTGGTGCTCTCAGCTTTACACAGGAAGTGTCAGGTCTGCCCTGCCCTGTCACTCTTCACAGTCTCAGGCTCCTTTCACATAAACAAAGTGTTTGCAGTATCACCCGCAGAGAGGAACTGTGGTTCATACCAAGGTAGCTTCTCCTCCACAAGAAGTTTTCCTCCCTTACTGGTTCTTCTCCATTTTACAGAAGCTTTTCTTAGATGATCCATTTGTCAGCAATTTGAAGCTGAGCCACAACATGAGCCTACGGAAATTAAGTGAGTAGCATGTGTGTTTGTATGAGTCCGTGTAGAGAGTGGTTACTGTAAGTAGTTCAGTTAGATCTGACAATCAGACTCTGTCCTCTCCGTTTTGCAGTGTTTTGGTGATAATGATGACATGTAAAAATCTCTACAAGGTTCTTGCCACAATAAATAAAGTCCACTTTTGTTGAGTCAGTTAAGTTAAATACCTTATTTACTGTATTTTAGTACAATATGCAGCATGTTCTGAATATAAAGTATGTGTATTTTTAAATGCATTTATTTTATATCTTTGCTTCTCTGTTCAAAAAAATGGTAAAGCGTGTGAACAAAGGCAAATTTGTGGTAGCAAAATGCACAAAAGGGGGGGGAAAAGTCCCCTTAGTGCCTTCTGAAACTGATACACATTCAATCAAGCAGGAACAAAAGCACATCTATTTAAATAGCATTCAATTCAGAGCTGCAAATAAATACAAAGGAAACGGAACAAGAAGAAAACACATCTGACATATTTTTATCAACTTATAATACTTGCAATGACCAGATGTGTTGCTAGAATGTCATCTTTGAGTGGGCATTTGTATTATTTGGGGGGACAAGATTTAAAAATTTTAAGAAGCTTCAGCAATTAGAACATCAAGTTTTTTGTAGGGGTATGTGAGCCCATTACTGGATGAAACTACTACTTAAGAATACTAATATAACTTATGAAAAAGAGGAAAAGAATGTGATAGCACGAACATGAATCACAGGTTTTAGTTATATTGCAATTCAAACCTCCTTACTGTCCTTCTTCCTCTCTTTTTGGCAACTCCTGTTAGGGCTCGCCACAGTGGATCCATCTCACCCTATACTAACATCCTTTTCTGTCACACCAGCCCTCTGCATGTCCTCTCTCACTACATCGATAAACCTTCTCTGAGGTCTTCCTCTTTTCCTCCTGCCTAGCAGCTCCATATCCAACATCCTTTGTCCAATATATCCACTATTTCTCCTCTACACATATCTAAACTATCACAGCCTTGCCTCTCTAACTTTGTCTCCAAACCGCTCAACCTGAGCTGTCCCTGTGACATTTCCAATCCTGTCCCTCCTGGTCGCTCTCAATGAAAATTGTAAGTTTTTGTTAGTGGCACTGTCTCCAAACCATATATCATAGCAGGTCTCACTACCACCTTGTAAACTTCTGCTTTCACTCTTGCTGCCATCCTTCTGTCACAAATGACTCCTAACACTCATCTCCATCCACTCCACCCTGCCTGCACTCTCTTCTTTGCCTCTCTTGTGCACTGTCTGTTGCTTTGGATGGTTGACCCCAGGTATTTAAAACCATCCACCTTCACTACCTCTGTTCCTTACAACTTCACCTTTCCACCTGCCTCCTTCTCATTCACACACATTTCCTGTCTTGCTTCTACTGACTTTCATTCCTCATCTCTCCAGCACATACCTCCACCTCTCCAGGCTCTTGTCCACCCACTCCCTACTCTCACTACAGATCACAATGCCATCTGTGAACATCACAGTCCACAGAGACTCCTGCCTGACCTCATCTGTCAGCCTGTCCATCACCATTGCCAATCTTGTTATTGTCCTATACTTCTGAAATTCTCACACCCATTTTGTCCTTAATAACCAAACCTCTCTTGCAACTATTGCTACTATAAAGAGCTTACAGTTACATGTCATGTTGATGCCTGTTAAAATCCATTAAGGTATAAAATGAGCATGTTTCCAAAGTGCAGTAAAAATGAGGTAAAGAAAGGAGACTGGATGAAAACCAAGTGACCAAGATCAAAAATTGACCACTCCCTCCTATCTAACTGTTCCCCTCTCAAGGTTTCAAATGGTTTGGCAGCCTAACCAACCTCACTTTTCGCCGCTCCACTGAGAAATCAGACTCCAAGGCCTCTAAGTCAAAGTCTGGAGCCGGGGCAGGATGCGCACAGGGCGATGACAGTGATGGTTGCTCAGTCCTAACTCCAGTTGCTGAGAAAACGGTGGATGACCTGGAGGCCATGCGTCCCCGCACTGCCAGCTATGTCCGCTCCAGTGAGAGCTATACACACATGGGAACACTGCCACGGCTTCTGATGAGGAAGAGGGACAAGAGCAATAAAGGTAAAGTAGAAGAAGTTACGATCATCACTTTAGCCAGGCCAGACCTTTAGGGAAATATGGGGAAATGCTTAATGACAGTAACATGCTTTCTCTCTCACACTCTTGTCCCCAGGATGCCCCAGCAGCAGTAAGAAGAGTAAAGACAAGATCAACAGAAGTCAAAGCCAGCGACCTGTGGGGGACCAAAGCTCTCTGAGACACATAGGTGCAAGGTCCAAAGAGGCTGAGGATGCAGTTAAAGCTGATAGTGGGCCCAGGACACAACCTGAAGCTGGAGGTGAAAGTAAAGCCTCAAATACCTCAAACATCACCTCTGGGCTTGAATCTGCATGTGAAGATCTATCGCCATCTGGTGGCTCCAGCGCAGAACCTCAGTCAGGGACTTGCGACAAGCAAGGCGTCACCGAGGCAGGTGCAGACTTAAACCTTGAAAAAGAGAGCTTATCACCTCCACTTAGCAAGGGGACTGATGAAACGCATGCAGATGATGGTGTAGATCCCGGGCTTGTCTCTGAAACAAAAGAGGAATCTAGAGAGCTGACAAAAGGAGCAGATGAAGGAAACCAGAAGTCTGACAGCATCTACAGGTGATTGTTTTTTCTTTCTTTCAAAATTAGCTCAGTATCACCAAGGATGAACAATTTGAACAGTCTGATAGTGACTTGTAATCATATGTCACGTTTTCTGCAGAACAGCATTTTCACTTTTATTGCTTTAAACAGTTTTTGCTAATATGTTGCTAAAAGTATAATATTGCCTATTGTGAATTAATGCTTTGCATGCATATAAATGATCTAAGTACTTAGAGCTCCACCACCAGTTAAAATCAAGTTTTAAGACTTACATTACTCTTCTCTTCTCTCTTTTTACTGCACTTTAGAAACAAGCTCATTAGCCTATCTATAAATTTCTGTGGTTCATAAACTTATCAGGCCTGGTTATATTTCAGCACAGAAAAACTGAACGCACTGCTCAGACAAACTGGGAAGTGAGCGTTCTTCAGTGTCTAGCACCCATACTCGGACTATATTCTCTGCGTAAACCAGAGGGCGCAGATCTGCGGGTTAAACTGAGCGAAGAAGTTGGATAGTTCAATTTATGCTAACTTTGCTGTAGACAGGAGCTGTCTGAAGAGTGCATGTGAAGTGAGAAGATAATAGGATTCATTACTTAACTTTTTTCTTTCTTTTTTTTAAGGCAGCAGGTAACATCGATTATTTTCATTGATTAAATTCTGCTGGGAGGCTGGTGGGGGGCTCCTGGTTTGATGATCCCCCCCGCGCATTGATTTGTTCTTACGCACAAGAGACCGAGCGAAATGAGATTTTGTGAGCTTCTTGTATGCGTTTCATAATTTATCAACAAAGTCAGAAGTTGAACAGCTTAGGGAAATGTACTGTAACACCTCACCCACCTCCTCTTAGCCGAGCAGATTGTATTTTATTCGCAGCTTTCCCATGACATGCCAAAGACTCCCTTGCTTCCCTGCGTGAGCGCAAAGTGCGTGTATCGTGTTACAGTGGGATTTGCACTGCGTGTGTATGTGCTTGCGTGCTTGTAGGCTGTAGTTATGCTGGCATGGGGGGGCTCGTATGTGTGAGCGTGCAGTATCAGCCCATTAGTTCAGCCTAGGGACCGTGGGAAATGCAGCTCTATAGTGTACTCCAAGTTCAATACGGGTACATCACAGAGTTCTCTCTCCTGTGTCAGTTCAACCCTAAATCACAGGTCTTTCCAGCGCTCAGCCTGACTGTCCATTTCCCTGCTATAATCTGTCCACAGTGCAGCTCTTCACTTGTATTTCCCTGCTTTTCTGGAAAACCCTTTAATCCCATTCTCAGAAACTGTTGTTGGTGCTTTTGGTTTTCTGGTAAGATTCGGCTCTGAAATGAAATGTTGTCATCTTGTTTCTGGGATAATCTGAGTTTTTCTTTAGTGTCATTGTCTCCCAAGGAACAAAGCATGGACTTTCAGTATCTAGTCCTTTTGTTCACTCATGCTATGTTATGGCTACAGCTACAACAATTACAACCCCGTTTTCAAAAAAGTTGAGACTGTTTAAAATGAAAAGGACATTACAATGCAGTTATTTTCAGTGATCCTTTAAACACTACATTTAATTGAAAAAACAGCATATCAAATGTTGAAACTGCTCATTTTGAATATGATGCCAGTAACATCTGGGGCATGTTTACCACTGTTACTTCATCATCTTCTACATAAGTGTTTAAGAACCGAGGAGACAAATTGCTTCAGTTTTAAAAGAGAATTGTTTCCTATTCTTGCTTGATACAGGGTTTCAGCTGCTCAACAGTTTTGGGCCACATTTGCTGTATTTTATTTGTCATATATGCCAAATATCTTCATTGGGTGACCGGTCTGGATTGCAGGCACATCACTTTAGCTGGATTATTTTAGCGCGGAGACATGCTTTTGTTATACATGCAGAATGTGTTTTGAGATTGTGATGCTGAGATAAGCAAGGCAATCTCTGAAAATATGTTGTCTGAATGGCAGCATATATTATATCATTAACTCTGCAGTTCACAGTTGTGCAAGTTACCCATGTCAAGTCTGCTAATGCATCCCCATAACATCACAGATGCTGGCTTTCCAATTAAAATTTCTTTACTTGTGGACTGTTGGTTGAGCAGTTGGATTGTGCTGCATGGGGGCAGATGTTTTTCCTAATCTTTCTCAGATTTTATTTACAAAACAATTAATTAATTGACAAAAAAACAACCTATTAATCAGCAGGAGAAATTCTTTTCAGCATTCCTAGTTTTATCATATGTTTTCTCCTCCATGATGGGCACACTTGCTATGGATGCTGCTTGTACAGTGGTAGGAGCAGGAGAACTACAATGAAGCTAAGTTTTAATCAAGTATAATATCAAGTAAATTAGGTGTAATGTTACAGGCAGATTATCTATGATGAAATCAAGAATTTAAGGAAAGCTTTTTTAGTTTTCTATGCACTTTATTATTACACTGAATAGGGCCTTAAGTTACACCTCCCTTTTCAAACTGTGCAGAAAAATTCACTACACATGGGATTTAAAAAAAACAACACAAAAACAAAACTATTCTTAATATTGAATTTGGAGGATTGTTTTGTACGTAGACAGCTGTTGTTTTGTTTAAAGTGTTGGAAACAGAGCATATAGTATATAGTATATAGTAATATTTGTTTTCAGTACCTCATGTATGGTTAGTGTGCAGCTCACTCATTTTTTGCCTCATTCTTTCTGCATAAGTGCCAAAGTTATCAGATGTATAATTATGCAATTATATTAAAATATTCAGTATTTATAGAATCATTTTTAAAGCAGAGTTAAAAGCACAGGAACAGCTGTGCAAGGCAACATGGATCTCCTCTACTGAGGGACCTATTAACATTCCCAAGCCCACTGCCATGATAGGGCCCTTTGATCTGACCTCTCTGTAGTCATGTGTAACACAGCTTTGCTCTGGGCCCTGTGAGACCCTTCATGCAACTGGGAGCTGTGCTGAGTGATCTTAAAACTTGTCTGGGAGCGTAATTGCCCTTTTTGCTCGCTCCTGCTCTGTAGCTGCGTGGTAGTACCCACATTGAGGCTCCCAGGACTGTAGCACAGCGGGGTTTTGACACATGATCGGGATCCATCATAAGTGTTAAAGCGTGAGTTACGGTGCCTCCGAGATTTAAGAGGCCAGCTCCATATTCAGCAACCTTAGATGCTCGGCGGGGTTTGTTATCTGTCTATTTTCCATGAAGCTGGACTGCAATGGTGTTTTACTCACTGGAGAGTACAACACCAGTCATGGGAATACAGGCAGACTTTTTGTGTGCTAACATGTGCTGCACCTGTTAGAAGAGCAGATCAAACACAAAAGCACAATTTTGTGTATCAAAGGTTTACAGGCTTTTTTTCCCTGTTATTACAATCCTCAACATTTTTTGTCTTTAATCTTTCTTGTACTTCTTTTCTCCTCTTATCCTCCTTTTGTTTTTCTCTCTTTTCAGCCACATGGAGCCAGCACAGAACCAGTCAGAATATGTTCAGGTAGGTCTGCTCTGTCCAGATGTGTCTGCATCTTTTTTTTGGATCTTCTCTTGTGAATATGCAGTTTATTCTTTTGTGTGTGCATATATTTCCTTTTTCTTTTCTTTTTTTCTGTCAGTAGCACACATATGTACACGCACATTCAATACCTAACATTCTAGTAGTTATTAGTTGCATGAATGTGCAGTTGAATTCCTCCTCTCTCCAAGATTATTAAATTAGATTTTTTTTTAATGTGAGCACTTAGATATAATTGTGGTAAATTATTGGGCCCTCAGTTTTCAACAGCAATGCTCATTTGAGCAGGCTCACTCTGCATTTAGCCTAATTCAGCCTGCTATTTAGCTAATTGAATTTAGAGTGAGGAAGTGGGTATCCGAATGCCAGCACTTTATCCTGCAGCCAGTAGGTGGGGCCATCTGCTTCAGTTGTGAGTCCCTCAAAGATCAGAAGTGTGAAGCTGTTTCATGACCTTGGAGAAGATAGTGAGGATTCATGCATTCTGTAAAGACACACACACACACACACACACACATATATATATATATATATATATATATAAAGAACCACTTCAGCTGAGTTCAAAAGTGGGAAGTGAAAGTAAGAAGGTGGAACTGAAAAAAGAAGGTAGAAAGAAGAAAAAGAATAAAAGAAAGGGAAGGAAAGAGTAAAGTCAACTATTGAGCTCTTGGGATCTGTTTTTTCTATTTGTTTATACATCAGAGGCAGGTAGTAAAAGTATTCTCCTATGACCTTGACCCATGTTCCTTCTGTAAAACAAATATGCTCACCTTCCTGGCCATAACAAATTACCTGCAGCTAAATCCAACCTTCCTTGTGAGTTTTTCTGTGAAATGTTGAAAGCCAAACATTTGCCACATCTGCACTCTGCTTATCACAGACAAGGCCCGAAGAGAAGGTTTTATATATATATATAAAACAGTCAGACTTTGCGACAGACGATGTGCATTTGTCAGTTTCTCCTAATTGATAATACTGGTTTGTTTTACATCTGTCTTTACAAAACTAATGTAAACCAAACCTAAATAACATAAGAAATATGAATTACATTAAGCTGAGCAGTATTAGTGTAGCCAAAATGCCATCGCTTTATTTCACTTCATCAGTCATTTATGAGGTGGCTTTTGTGCCAAAATGAATACAAAACATTGTCTATGACTATTGACCCATGCGGTTATTGTGACAAAACTAGTTTAACAACCAGATTTTCTAAGTTCATTGCTGAACTCACAGAACATTTGTCTGTGTCAGGTCAACCTTGTACCTTTAATTCTGTCATCTTGTTGCATTTCATTTCAGTGGGAGTGTTTGTGTGAAATCTTGATGTGTCATTCTCCACATTATTGTCCAATACTGTGCAGAAAGAAATGTCATATTTGGATGGTCAGACACATTTTAAACAAGTATCCACTGACACTTTCAATAAACCCACAAAGGTCTGTTTGAAACAACATCCAAACTACATACAAGAAACTCAAATCTGAAAAGAAAATGTTTTGACAGGCAGGCACAAGTATAATTTCATAGTCATCTGCTTTCTGAAATAAAGTAGAGCCTCCACTCTTTTTCAGGACATTTAGGGTTTATTTGATGAAGCCCTCACATTTTTATAAATTACATGTTAGTGATCTAGTTTTCGCTTCAGGCCAGGTGGCCTACATCCACCATCAAACACTGCTGTATATTATGGCCAAAGAACTGTGCTTTGAAATAAACAGTGGTTTCATTAAATAAGCTCTACAGTTACTGCTTAAAAATGTTGCTGTTTATGACATGGTGATATAAAACAAGGCGTGTCTCATGTCCCATATATCAGACTTTTAAAAAAAAAAGTCTGATATATGGTTCACTCACCAATTTTTCCAATTTAAAACCCTTGCATGTTTCGTCACCCAAACTTGTTTCTTTCTCCCCGCCACCATCACCCACTGCCCCACCCAGTCCCTGAAAGCTGCCAGCAATCCCTCCATCTCCTTCCATTTGTCTGAAACATTTATGACAGCTGATGTTTAAATCAGGAGTTGGCCTCACTGTTCCGTGTTATAATGTGAGAGACCAAGCCAATGACTGTCTCGAGCGGGGGGATGTTTTCACATGTGCACGCTCACACACGTGTACATTCATTTGCACACAGACACACATGCAAACACAGGATCACACATAAAATGGAAGTGAGTCAAAGTGTAACAGAGAAGGAAATACAAACCAATCTGATATGAGAATTCTCAAAGAAAATAAGCAATCAGCGAGAAAAGCCCTGAAGCATTCGAGACAAGCACGTCATCTTTTCAGTTTTATCATAAAATATCCATCATCATTCATTTTTCATGGGGACACTTGGCTGGTCAAGCAGTATATACTGTTTTTGTTTTTGGACTTCTAGTGAGAGAAGTAATAAGCAGCTATAAAATGGTTTATAGTTGGTGAATAAATAGACCAGACCATACAATGTTATTAGGAAGCTAATCAAAAATTTTTAAGTCTCAGTGTGAGTTTGTTTTTGTGTGTATGAAGTGCACATGTGTGGTTACTTTCTTTATGATTATGTGTATTTATTTTTGCCTGCACCCCAGCCTTGCTTTGTCTCCTGTCCTGTTTTGTGGTTTGGTTGTATTTTGACAAGAGGGGGGGGAGGTGAGGTGAAGTGGTTCATGTGAGGTTTATTAACATATGTTTGGCACAGGATCTAGAAAAAAAACCTCTGTGTGTGCACGTGTGAAGGGGCTCAGCTGTGTGTATGTGCCTTACTACATGTTTGATTATGCGAATGGTTTAAATTTCTAAAATCTGTGTGTGTCTTTGTGCTGTCTGATTAAATTAAGGCAGTGCCCTGTGGGGGCGAGTGTGTGTGTGTGAGAGACTATTACAGTAGATTGAATTAATGTGGCGCCTCTGCAAATGAGAGAGGGTGAAAAACATCAGGGCTGGTAACACACCCCTGAGAAGTGTTCCTTTACTATTCCTTTTTGTAGCAGACAGACTGCACTCATGCAGACAGCTTCACTGTGTGTATTGAAAGGGCATTACTGTGTCTTGTATTGTTTCAAGAGCCCAGATGTACATTATAAATTTACATAAATCCTAAAATAACTGTTAGAATGTTTAAACTGGACCTATTGTGCTTTTCAGTATTTTCAGTCATGTATTACACTGTTACAATGGTGGATGCTGATATTAGTCATTATTATTATTATTTATGTTAGTCCAAGAATGAAAAAAGGAGCTGGAAAGGAGCATGATAGGTCCACTTTAAGAGTCTTCCAATGCTAAGCAAATTTTCTATCAAAATTAGGAAACCATTACCTAATGTGCTGATTTAGCCTCTGGGCCAGTGGCCAGTTTTTCGTTTCTTCTGACGTAGCCAGCGAAAATCCAGGCCTAGGCTTTCTGTTCTGCCTGTTATTGTTTACAATGCAGACAAATTTTGAAAAGCTCAAGATTGCATTTCAGGACATGGACTGTTAAATTACATGAAACCAAACCCAACTAAAGATTAGTCAATAAGACTTGGACTACAAATGGACTACAAATTGAAACCAGAAAGCTTCAGGTACCAAAAAATCTGTCCCTAGCCTTCATATTCATATCTGCATATAAATAACTGCATGGAAAACTAAAATATCTATACAGCTTTTGTATCTCTGTTTGGTCACCTGGGGTTCCTTACAAACTAAAGCAAGGTAAATATATGAGTGGGCTCAAGATTACGCAGCTTTGGCCTATCATAAAGATATTGGTATAGGGGTATAGTTATGTATTCCAATATGTGCTGATATGAACACTTATTATGTTTTATAGAAAAAGGATGTTTGGGGAAATCTGTAGTTTGCCTTTATATAGTTTGACTCCGTTTTTTTTTTTTTTTTAATAATACTCTTAGCATTGTCTGCAGCACATACAGCAGAGGACCCATCACAGCTGAGCAGAGAGTGCAGAGGGCCAAGTGAAGTCTTCACATCAAGTTGCTGACTAAGCTGTGAAATGCATTGCTGGAACGTAAATAAACACTGACCTTATCATTTCTTCCTTATTAATATAACTCTAATATGGCTAATTATAAAATGCAGCTAACATCCTCACACTGACAGTGGTAACAGGTAATGTACATAGCGTCTTAGTTTAGCATGCTAACATTTACTAACTAGTACTAAACACAGTGTACAGGTGACTGAAGAGAATTAGTTCTGCTAGCACTGGGCTATAAGGGCAGCATGGTGGTGCAGTGGTGCACACAGCAAGAAGGCCCTGGGTTTTAATCCACTGGCCGGCTGGGGCCTTTCTTTGGAGTTTGCAAGTTTCTCCCTGTGCAGGCTCTCTCCAGGTACTTTCGAAATTGCCTGTAGGTGTGAATGTGAGCTTGAATGGTTGTCTATCTCTATGTGTTAGCCCAGTGCTAGACCTGTGACCTGTCCAAGGTGTACCCCATCTCTTGCACAATGACAACTGGGATAGGCACCTATGACCCTGCATTGGATAAATGCAAGAAAGTAGTACTTAAGAATAATTCACATTTAAATATTGAAGGACCGTCAAAGTAAACTTGAATGTCTTTGCCAAATTTAATGGGAATCCATGTGAAAGCTATTGAGAGATTTTATTCAAAAGCATAAATGCTAGGAGCACTAGAAGAAAAGGCGATCACTACAGTCAGTTAGCATTCATTCTTTGGAGACCTTAAAGCTTTGTGCATTTTTGTGCCATTTCACTCAATAGATATTTGGCCAACAATTTAGAAACTTTGAAGCACTTGGTGCTTCAGGACATCTCATCGCCGCTCATAATCATTAGGGTTCATCATCTGGTCACCATGTATACATAATTTGAATCAATTCAAGGAGATCTTTTTGTCTGGAACTAAGTGGTAGACTTACTTCCCAGATGTTGCTATTTCAAGATGCCTAATGCTGACTGTCAGCAAGCACACTTTACTTTTTTTTTCAACTCATTTATGGCATCTTGTCCAGTTGGCAGAGATTTACAGTACATTGCCCAAACCATGTAATGATTTAAAGAGAAAGGTCACTAAAAGTATAATACCACATGCAAGATAGAGAAAAACTGCATTAAGAAAGAGAACTACTCGAAGAGCATCATCAGTATTGCCCGAAGAGCTTCAGAAACTGTAACCTCTGAGAGTCTGAGAAAAAACTTTTGATATTTACTACAAGACTGATGTGTTCTCAGGTGTTTCTGTTATTTACTTTAAGGTCAACATGAAGCAGAGATATTGGACTAGATGGTATTACACACTGCCTGTGACTAAGATGTGTCTAGTTGGTCCAGCAACACGTTTGTGTAAAGTTTAGTCATTTTAATGTGATTAAAGCAAGTGGATTTTTAATCGCACTATTTAACACTTAAATTAATGTTTTTCAAGGCTTTTATGTGGACAGAGTCACAGCATTCCCAACAGGCTTCTTGCTCTCTTTGTATCATTATTGCAGGCTGTTTCAAACAGGCTTTGAAACACATATCTGTGGTTCGATACGGATTAACCAGTTGGTGAACAGGGTCCGCCCTGTGAAAACACACTGATGACAATCACACACGCAGGTCATTAGCTGTACCCAGTTAACCCCCAGCAGAGCCTGGCCTTTGTTTTTAGACACACACGTGCACACATATACACACATAAAGATGTGTTTCACAAATAATCTTGGTCTATCCTCAGTAGATCTTTTCATTTCACACACATGCTCACACACAGATTTTCCTCCACCCCTTCACACAAACACACACACACACACACACACATGCGTTTGTATTAAACAAAATGTCCTCAGTTCAGTGGTCACACTGGTCCTCATAAGCATAGTTGTGCAAGTACACACACACATGCACACACACTTCATATCTCTGTGTGTCTCTCCATCACATGCACACATTCACACACACTTTCATTAGTGTGATACTTGCAGGCACATGCAGGGATTCTCCATTGTGTTCTCTATCAGCCTGCGGGATGGGGCTCACTAATTAATATTTAACTGAAGACCGCCTCCAAGCAGGGGAGGAGATACAGAGATAGAGGACTGGAAGGAGGGGAAAGTGGAGGGATCATGGCCATGGAGGAGAGGGGAAGGACAGAGGAGAGAATAGGCCAGGAAGGATCAGAGAGAAGAGAAGCCTGGAAGTAGGAGGTTAGGCTATTGATCAGAGGGATAAGAAGGCAGGAGAGATGAGGGGAGGAGTACGGTGATAAGAGCGGTTGGAGAAATGCTGGATTTGACAAAGCCTAGAGAGAAGGAGTTGAATGATGCAGAAGCACTGAAACGAGAAAGGTTCAATGAATGGATGACAGTGAGAGCAACAGAGAAGGAACTGACAAGAATTTGAAGAAAATGTAGGAATGAGACAGAGATTTTCTGACAGAAGCACTTCTTGTCATTGCAGAGATGTAAAGAAAGATAGATGGATTTAAGGGGAAGCAGTAGCAGGAACAAAGCAAGGATGAAGCAAGGAAGAAAAAGATGAGTCAGTTTAATGAAGTGTACATGACGTTAAAGTAAGAAAGAGAGAGAGACACTATTTAATGTTTCAACCATTTTCTTTTAGCCTGTATCTGTGGTGAGTTTACTGTGTTATATTAAAGAGTCTTAAATGATTTAGGGGCTGCATGGTATGATCTAAAATGCAGGGTTTTATAGTAAATTTTCACATTTATTTCTGAGCATGTAACAATAACTGTTTTGAAAACATTGCTGGGTGAATATTTTGTCTTGGCTCATGTGTGATATGTTTGGCTCTATGAATTACAGTCTGGATTGGATGGAATTTATTCATAGCTATGTTCAGGTAAATGAAATGAATGTTGCTGTATAACTTCAGGAGATTCAGTACTTCAATAAATTTTGGTTTATAGTGGACTAAACTCAAGACACGGTTCTTCTTAGTTGAGAGAAGTAGGTGAAAAGAGAGCAAGTTCCTGATGCTCCAGAATACCTAATATTGAGTGTCATATCATTGCACAGAGCACAGTAGATTTTTCTCCCTATCAGTTATGTTGAGAGAGCATTGAGTGACTCAGTTGTGGTGAATCTGTTCCTTTGGTTTAATGCCGCAGCTCCCCACTGCAGCATGTGATACTTGTTTGACATAATTTAATTCATCCGAGGATGCAGTTTGATTTTTACAGAATACATTTTGCTTCAAAACAACGACAGAGTGTGCTCCTCTTTAGCAGGAACCTTTCACTTGTGTAAATCAAAATACTTTTTGAAAGGTAGCCAAAGAGGCTACAATTCTAGTAGTAAGCAGACTATCAAACATACGTATTTAAGTATAAATATCAATTTGTGGAGTGGCTATTAGCTAAAGTCCAGTACACCCTAACTTTGCCAGCTTTAATGATAAACTCAGAGCTATAGCGCACTGTGTCTTGTTCAATCTCTGCATGCATCATGTTGTTGCATTCTTTTTTCCCACATGTGTGGTGCAGTAGCCAGATGTAACACGATGTATGTTATGATTGTTTTGCCATGGTATTACAGAGGATTGAAAGTAGAAAAGCACAGGGTCCCCTCTTATGAGATTATTTGTGTCCCAACCATGTAATCTGTCTAATCCAGCACTGGATGGTTTGAGATTACATTAAGAGGAGACGCTGCAGTTAATGAATCCGTCCTGTGTCTTGTAGCTCCTTATCTTTTGGGGTCTTTGTCTCTGGCTGTGACCTACTAACATGCATTCAAGAGGCAGATTAGAAAGGTGACTGCTGGTATCATCTGATTCTGTGTGTGTGTTTGTGTTAGTGGGGCAAAAGATGACCTCAGATGACAAAGTAAGAAGGAGCATATCGCTCTCCTTCTCTCTCTCTCTCTCTCTCTCTCCTGTGTCTGCCTCTTGCTTGCCTGCATTGGTGCAGACCTGACTAAATGCAGTGTCAGAATTTTGGATGCTGTCAAGGCTTTGGCAGTGTTGCCATGGTGAAGCGTCCTCAATGATGTCACTCACTCAGGCCTCTGGAGACAGAGCCCCACCCCTCCTGACATCTCCCTGCCGGTATGTGCGCGTGTGTTTATGTGTGTCTGTATGTGAAATGGGCCGGTGAAAATCACACCATGTTATCCTTGAAACACCTGCCTGTGTGTTTCAGCCTATAATGAGCTGTCTAGCTGCAGTCTGTATGGCTTTTTAGAGACACATCATTATATCCTGCAACACACACATTCTCTGTCTCTCTTTTTCACACACACACACACACACACACACACATACACAGACATACACTGGAAGATAACATTTCTGCCAACATTATTTCACCACAGGAAGCAAATGCGCTGTGGAGGCTGCTATAGTAGTGTATAGTGGCGTGTCAAAATGTAGGTGGAATAAAAGGTGTGAGTATGCATTCAAGCATTTGTGGAGGGGGTGCAGCCTTTTTGGGTGCCTTTCATGGCACAAGAAATGTTAGATTCCTTTGGGAGGCTGCACACGTACTCTTCTCACTCTCCCTGTACCCTCATCTTCTTCATTCATCATCTCATCTCTTAATTAGCTTTCCTTTCTCTCCTCCCATCTTTTCCTCACTTTCTCCCTGTTTCACTCCCTCCGTCATCTCCTCTACCCTCCACCCCTTGTCAGCATTGTCTCAGCCCTGAAGCGGGGGTCATCAGGAGGGTGGGTGGGGTTTCTGCCTTCAATACGACAGCACTCCT
>VUQI01019158.1:0-11574 GCA_015106735.1 Paratilapia polleni | reverse complement strand
ATCCATCTCTCAGGTCCTGTGTCAGGTCTTTGCTGGATTTTATACTATTTCTTAAGGACATGACTTTCAGATACTGTTCATCTGCTGTAGATGAACAGTATCTGTAGGTCTGCTACTTCTTCTTTTGTCCTTCACTTGTTCAGTTTCCTCAGATTTTTTTAAGGACACACTGCACACCATGCTGAGATATGCCAAAAGCTGCGAATGCCAAAAGACAAACTTTAAAATACCTTCAGAAATCCTGGAGAACTAATGCTCAAGACTCTTTAAAAAAATTACAAGAAAGTCTGGCTCCATGGAAGCAAAATATAAAGAAATGAGGGGTGGCTCAAGACTTTTGTACAGTGCTGTACAATTACTTGTGGTTTGTTTAATGTTGTATGTATAAAAACAAATTTAAAAAATGCTTTAAAACTTTGAAGTCTCAGGATAAGATTTAAAAAGCTTTTTTCCCTTGCAGCTTTTGCTTCACCTATGCACGCACATAGTTTCACCACATCACAGCTTCATATACCGCTCAATCCAGAGTGCTGACAAACCAACAAACAACCAGAGCTCTTGAACAAATGCCTTACTAATTGAAATTATGGATACAGCTAAGAAAATGGCCAAGAAGAAAAGTACACTTACCGACATCCTTACTCCTATGAGTAGCTATGCATGCCAGCAAACAGGCTTGAACCTCAACTGTGCACTTGCGACAATGCAACAGCACCACTGGCGCCTATGTTTCCGGGTTCATCTGTTATTAAGCAGATAATTGGCTCCTTAAAGTATTTTTTCTTTTGCTTTCTATTACAGATTCCTTAAGCCATCTCTCTCCCTTATATCGCCTCTGTGTTAACACTAACTTTTTCTTTCTGTTTTGTTTTGTTTGTTTTTTTTACAGGAAAGTTAACAAGTGCTACCGGGGGCGCTCGTGTCCTATCATAGTCCACTGCAGGCAAGTATACTAATAACCAAAGCAGTATGCTTTTTTTTATGGCGACTTGTTTATACGGTTCTAGCTTGTATTCAGTGATATCAAATGCATTTTGTTTTCACAGAGATTTGCTGCATTATGCTGCCAAACTAGCAAACAAGCACAGATCTTTTAAAGTTACTGGTAAATTGTCTTAAAGTTTTCACAGATGATTTAAAACTCAAATTGCCCTGGTCCTTTGTGGTTTCTGACCCCCAGACCACACTGCCATTTAATTTCCCACCAGCTGCCATGTCACTTGTCAGCATGTGTGGGACGACAAACATTTTAAATGAGAGATTAGCCAAAAAAGTTGTGATTTAATTTGACAAACTGTCCGCGGAGGAGGGTAACTTTTAATTGGAGGCAGTTCAAAGCTTGCAGCTTGCCGGTCAGAGCCGGTGGGTGAGGGGGAGAGAGGGTAAATAGAAGTAGGCAGGGTTGCAGCTGTTGTGTTTGCATATGTGTGTGTGTGTGTGTGTGTGTAATCACATCTGCATACCCCTACCACCTGAGGAAATAACTCAGACCAGTGAGACATAATTAAATCGGTATTTAGCAGAAAAATCTGCCACAGTTTTTTGTGCGAGCATCCTCAGACGATTGGATTAAAAAGAAAAAAAACTTCCATAACAGATAGCCCTTATGTCGGTCTGCTCGCTACTCCACTAAGTGATCTATTATTTAATATGGTGCAATGGCTCCGCTATGATGAAACTGTACATTTCTCGCTCTAACTGCCAGTAGATACCAGAGTATTAAACCTGTCTTTATGGAGCACCAGTCACAGCAGCTGGATCATCCTGAATTTTCTCAGTTACTGTTATGAGACTACAAGCAAATGTAAATACAATGAAGTAAATCCTTCAATTGACGGTTTGTTTAGAGGGTTTGAATTTTACAAATTTTTCATTGGCATGTACCATGTCTGGGCATCTAAATAAACTGAGTACTTTAAATATTCAGTATTGTGAGTTTTTAGGCTATAGACTGCAAGTACAATGACATGATAATTCAGTTTAGTGCAATTTCATTTATATTTTATACTTAGCATTTCACAACAACTGTCATCTCAAGGCAGTTTATATTGTAAGGTAACGATATTAGAGAGAGGACCCCAAAATTCAGACGATCCCCTATGAGAAAGAACTTGGTGACCATGGGGAGAAAGAACTCCCTTTTAACAGGAAGAGCATAGAGAGACAACAAACAACAGGACAAAACACAAACTGCAGGAGAGAGCAGACAGAAGTTAATGACATGCTTCATGGAAGGTCTTCCAACAGCCTGAGGGCTCACGGTCACCTAATCGAGCCCTAACTAGAAGCTTTATCAAGAAGGAAAGTTGGAAGTCTAATCTTAGGAGTAAAGAGGGTGACTTTGCCTCCCAAACCCAAACTAGGAGCTGGTTCCACAAGAGAGGAGCCTGATAGCTGAAGGCTCTAACTCCTGTTCTACTTTTAGAAACTCTAGGAACCACAAATAAGCCTGCAGTCTGAGAGCGAAGTGCTCTATTAGGATTCTATGAGGTCTTTAAAATATGGTAGGGCCTGATCATCGAGGACTTTGTATGCGAGAAGAACGATTTTTAATTCAATTCTGGTTTTACCAAAGAGCCACTAAAGAGAATAACATGGTCGAAATATGATCTCTCTTTCTATTCCCTGTCAGTACTGTCACTGTGGCATTTTGGATCAACTTTCTTTTATTTTAATTACTGTGATCATTGCATTGATTTTTTTAGACCTTTATTTAACCAGGAAGTGAAACTCTTAAGATTGTCTCTTTTGCAAGAATGTCCTGGGCTGACATAAGCAGCAATAACCTAGCATGTTTTTCGATGGTAAGCTCGCACAAAATCCCAAGTATGCAAACTCCACACAGAACGACCCTAACATTGTTTGAACCCAGGACATATGAGTATGTCATTACAGTTAGCAAATAAATCTCTAACAGAGTCTATGCAATGTATTATGGCAGTAGCAAAAATAAGAAATGATCTAGAGTATTTAAAAGTATTTAAAACACAAAGTAAAGCACGAATAGTTGTGTCAATTAATGTAGTTCCTGCAGTCCACATGAGATCCACAAGTCTGATTCTGATACTGGAATAAATATGAGCAGCCCCAAAGATCCGGATCAATCTGTTCAGTGTTCTTGGGGCAAACGGGCTTCAGTTTGACATGTATGTAAAAATTTTTGAGGGCACAAGCGTGTGCAAGAGCTGCTATTAGGGTTTGTAGGACGAGTGCATATAGCTATGGTAAGCACAGAGCTTGAAATGTGTCATTCCAACACAGTCTCATGGTAGCTTGAAATAGCAACAAAATCTGCCGTAGGAGGTATCACGTGGTGTCAGATTAAGTTTAAGTCACAACTTTCAAGAGACTACAGTTATAATGCAAGAATGGACAAATATATTTACGCATTGTTTCGCATTGTTTTTGCTCTTAAGATATGTTTTAACCCAAAAGATCATGGTTTGGGTAAAAGTACAACATCTTTGAAATTCTTTATGAAAATATTGAGTGGAGGCCTGAGACGTATTTACAACATTAAATACATTAGTTTTAAAATGATGCTGTCACAAGAAAATGACATGTTTTTTTCACTATTTTTCATTTATTGAGACCTCGTTAGCCAGTCTGTCACCACCTGCACTGTTTAATGCAAGCTAAACTTTGTTACCCAGTAGCACAACTCACCTAACTTTTTAATGTAGTTTAAGATTGCAGTGCTTTCATTTATATGTTGGCCAATTAGTTTGGGAACATATAAAACCTCGGTAGGCAGGAGAAGGTGAATACAATTTTGATACAATTTTCTCTTAGAGGTAATCGAGGAGAGCATTTGTTTTTGGCCAGCATTATCTTAAAGTTTGTCTAAATAAAACACACATACACACATACTTAAGGTGTAGGTTTGTTGCAGTGAGTGTGAGCCACTGTACCAACAGTGTGTGTGTGTGTGTGTGTGTGTGTGATCATGTGATCATGGACCATGTGACAATGACTATGCCAACAAAGGGAGTAAATATCTTACACACTGTAGATAAAGAAACTTCCAAGTCATAATCTTCCCTATGTACTAATGTGACTTGAGTGTGAAAAAACTCCAAATTAAAAATGAAATGTGCGAGTGAAGTGTTTGATCTGTCCAGTCCGCACTGACTCTGATTGGCATCTCTGTCCTCAGAAACAGTCTTCAGCAGTCAGACAAACTGTCTTCACCAGGGCTGACTGGCAGGAGAAATTTACTGGACAAAAATACGTTTCAAGCTGGCACAGCAGGAAGAAATCTGCAATGTTTTTTTTTATATATATATATGGATTCTTTCTTCTTATTGATTTCCCCTCCCTGCTGAAATCACAAAGTTCACAGTGACACCAGCAGTCTGATCAATCATTATATTAAAAAGTTCATGACATATAAATAGCAGTAGACTTGAACTGTGACTTTAACTATGCAGGAGGAAAAAAAAAAAAAACAAAAAAGCAGACTCTCTGCAGAAAAATTTTGAATGGAGTCAGTGTGACTTGATATACATTTTACAGCATGGAAGTCTCTCTTTTCTATGCATTGGACTAGATTGGGCTTTAGACCTTTTCCAGACCTTTTGTTCATTGGAAGTTGAGCTCACCAAACTCCAGGGCTGCAGTAGAATTGTCAGTTTTACTTAAGAAGGTTCCTAACTGAGTGAAGTGACCCAGAAGCATCTGCATGGCAGCCATAATAAGAGTGGGCGGAACTCTCTAAATACTAAGGAAAGGTGCTTCAGTGCCTCCTTTGTTACCTCCTTTAGCATATGAACCAACCTTAATGAAAGGAAAGGACATAATGCTGTCCCGCAATCCAAAGCAATGCACCAGCAGACTGTTTGGAAAAACAATCAGCATAACTAACAAGTGGTGCGGATCATCATTTAAGTTACTATCTTTGCTTTTTTTCCATCGTATGCCATATTTTGCTGATATGTGGATATTTTTTGAACTTCCAGTTTTTGAAACCCACAAGCAAACTATAAATGTTTCTCTACTTTATTAAAATCTGCCTGTTATGAGGTTGCTTCCGTGTGTAAAGCACTCTGTGTGTATAGAAAAGTGCCTCTATAAAAAGAGATAATTAGCTGTATTAAAATGATCAAAGTGAAGTGAAGGCTGTAATGTAACTCGGTTTGCATTGATTATGTACTCATTTTGAGAGTTTCTGTATTGCCAGTTTTTAGGGATACCATTAATTAAAATTTTTCTTCAGAGATGCTGAAAGTTTTAATAAAAGCAAGTGTTAAAGTGGATCATCTCTTCAGCGGGAAGAGAAAATCTGAGTGGAGAGCAGGGTGAGCCACATTTCATAACCCAAATACAAAAGTTCCAACAGTTAGGGAGTTAGCGAGCTATGTTGGATATTTTCTAGGTAACAAGTGAAAGTTTTCCAGTGATTAATGTACTTCTCATGTGTTTTGATGCTTATTAAGAAAATATCCTATCAATTTCTAACCTCAGTTTGGACCAATCCAAGTACATTCCTAAACCCAACCAGCCAATCATATCTTAAGGCTACCATAATGAAAAGATTGAGAAACGTTCATGTCCATGCTGTAGAGACTTTCACTTAGAGCTTCCAAATGATTTTGTCAAAGCCAACTGTGCACAGACATTTATCACTGTAATGCATACAGAGAGCAGAGTGAAGCAGTCAGGATGAGAAGTGAGCACACTGAAGAGTGCAGATGCAGAAATTCAATAATCACACAGCAGCTTTCTCTCTTTTTCCATCCTCGGTGTCTTTTTCTATCTCATCTTTCTCTTTTTCCTTCCTTCTTGCCTCTTTCCATATCTGTCATTTTAAATAGAGTCAGAGAAGGCAGAAGACATCTTGACATGTTTACTCGCAGCCCTCAGGCGTGTGCTGACACGCACACACACATCACATATCTTTGATCACTTTGTAATGATCCTGGCAAGGTGCAGTGATACGATAGAGCTATAATCACGCAGTAATAACCTGTATAACACACACATGAGCACACACAAATCTAGTGTGTAAGATCAGAGTGATAATAGTATCTCTGTGGAATAGGCACATACACACTCACATGCTGCAGTGGCACTTCTCAATTACTGCAGAAAATAACAAAGGTCCCAGTGAAAATGAAATATTCAGAAAGTATGGACCAGTGCCAGCACGCATACACAGACACAGACACACACACACCACACACCTGAAATAGACTGGTAGGGGTGCAGACATCAATTTTCAACACTTGAAATAAATCTAGGATAGAAAATATTCCCTCCACATACAAAGCAGAACCTAATTCGTTTTCTGCACACTGTGTTCAGTTTGTGTTTGTTTATTCCAGAATAGACGAACATGCATTTACCCCTATGTCTATAAAAACAGGTTTACATTTTGATGCTTAAAAAAAAAAACCTTCAGTCTCCCGTTTCCATAATTATACACCTTTGAAGTTGTTTATCCCCTTGAAATGGCATTAGAAGACTCGTAAACCTCGATGTATTAAATCTTTCTGATTGATGCTCGCTTGCTTAACACTGGAGTCAGGTTATGTCTCTCTTAACTCCAGAGAAAAACGAAAAGAGACAATAACATGAACATGGCAGAGGATACAAAATAAGTGTAGTTACTGTAAACCTGTGGGTGTTACTCAGATTTACAAGGTTGCCAGCAGTCCTGCCAAGTGATCTTAAATGTCTATAAAATTTAATATTTTTTCTGGGTTTACAATGTTATTTGAATTTGGATGAGACACTGAGAGAACATTTAGTCCTCCTTGTCTGGAAAAATACATTACTGAGAGTCTGAACTTGAAAAAGTCAACAGGGTGGAAGATCTGATCATGATAATGCACTGTGTAATTATCTGTAATCAACACTCTCTCACACCCGGTCACACACATTTTTACCTAATTCAGTGAATAACTGATACATGATTATGAATACACTTGTTGTCATGGGTGTAGATTTTGTTTTTTGGCCATTAACAAGAAACTTCAGTCTGCTTCCAAGAAATATTTAGCATCAGACACTTTTATTTTCTCTTATTTATTGTCCCAGTGACCTCCTTTTTTCCATTCTGTGTGTGTTCTTCAGGAAAAAAAAAAAAAGTGTTGTTGGAGGCATCGTGGCCTCGCTGAGTAACATCATAGCAACATATCATATCATGTTACACCTTCCTCCACAGTTCCCCGTGTACAACGAATTCTACGCCAACACCGGATTTTAGCTTCTTGCTCGAATTATTTTGTTTCAGAAGTTTTTCTAACAGATTTTCAAAATCTGATTCCACCTTAAGACTAAATAGATGCTAAGGTATGACATTTAATACTGTGCATTTGTGGTCATACATTTTGATTATTTAATTTATATCATAGAACAACAAAGTAAGTAATATATTTTAGCAGTTTAGAAATTACAGTAAAATTATAATTAAACACATTAAGACACAAGTTGGAATTTGAAAATGACTTAATTGGTGATAAGGAATGATATGACATTATCAGACAAATTTAATTAATGCTTCTCTGTCTGTCTCTTTTCATCTTACTTTCTCTCTCTTTCTCTTTTTCTCCCACCCTACCCCCATACTCTGTCTCTCATCCACCCGAGCAGTGATGGTGCTGGAAGAACTGGGACCTACATCCTGATCGACATGGTCCTCAACAAGATGGCTAAAGGTAGGTGTTGTCTATCCTTCATCCCCTGCCCTTCCTTTTTGCCAGTGTGGAGAAAGAGCACAATTTGCTGCCCCCTCCCTGTACTCTGAACAGAGAAATAAAAAGGACTGCTGTCAAATTATTCCAACTATCATCAAAGTTATTGCGTTTTGTAAAGTTGGATGATTGCATTGAAAATAATGACATTTAATTAGATCATTACAATGATGAGTAGCTACGAACAATGACATTTTCCATTAGCACACTCAGTCACTGTTGCTTGCCGCCTCTGAGCCAGAGAAAACAAGCTGATTTTTTATATATTATTAGTTATTTTTATTAGCTTTTGCTTAATTACTGCAAATGAATATCTGTTTCATTATCTCAGTGGATGCTCCACCGCTTTGGCACCATACTGCAGCTTGTTTTTCTCCTGTCTCACCAGCAAAACACAGTTTCAGTAAAAATCCGGACAAAGAGCAAGTGTGATTTTCATGACATGATGACAGAAAGAGAGCTAAAAAGAACTGGAGATGTACGATTAGTGTACAAACTGTAATTAACCTGAACTGACCACGAATTGTTTATTTGAAGGACTCACAGCCACTGCACTTTAAGCACATTATAAGTGCATGATAATTACTATAATTACAGTATGATATAATAACACAGTAACTAATTATGTAAGAGACTGAATATTTTAAGGGGCAGTGATAGTTCTTCATATCATGTTAAATGAAGTGTCCTTTCCTGAAGTTCAGGTTGATTGTATTCATTTATTTACAAAATATTTGGATTTATTTTTAACAAACCAAGTTCCTTTTACCTCCTCCCTTTATGTGATTAGATTTGTTTATAAGCTTGAGCCTGTAATTACACGTCTGACTAGTCTCGCCTTTGATGTCTTTCAAATTAAAAGACTCTAATTGAGTATGGGGTTCTTGTTAGAACACTTCTACTTGATGTGTTTCAATTTGGTTGTCTGAAAAGGTAGATAATGTTAAGAAATCAGATGTTTAATGTTTAGAGCAAAGTAAAATCTTTCCAAAAATGATTTCTCATGAGGACTTAACAATAGTTGGTTTCTTGGTTATATCTAACTGCATGAAGTAAAGATAGAAGTTGATCCAAGCTCACAGTTTCCATTGGCTGGACATGTGTGTGTATGTGTGCATATCTTTTTGCTTCTTTGTAAGTGTGTGTGTGTCCTGTGGTGGTGCTGCTGTAGCAGAACGAGCTCCTGGGTCTTTAATTCCAGATCAAAGGGTCAGTTTGGGCATCAGTGGCCTTTTCCCAGGCTGTCACACTGTGATGGGGCCCCTCCCCAGTACCAAGGGGCCAGGGAGGAATGGGTGGGAGTTGGTGGATGTGAGGGGGGGAGAGTGCTCTGTATCCTTTTATCTTTGTCCCAAAACCCAAATTTACTCCGGACAAATGAAAATTTGGTGTCAACAGAGAATTATAAACCTGTCTGTGAAAAGTAAAAGGGCATTGAAAGAACATGAAATTAATTAATCTAATAACAAGTCACGTTGGCTTAGGCTATTCTTAAGAGTATACGTTTTGATTGACAGCAGGGGGAGTAACTAGATGAATCCTAAATGTTTTGTTTCGCAACTCAAATAAAAGAAGAGATGAAGCAATGTGAAGTGAATGTGAGTGCAGCAGAAACTACTGTGGCAGCAAATTAGAGCAATGAGAGTTTTCCTGCTTGACACCAAATTAACACATTAGCTGTGGGTCAAGAGTTTCCATTAACACTACACACAAAATATATATGAGGTTCTGAAACATGGAGTCATCCTTTGCTGCCATATAGATTTTACAACTTTAATACGCCATCATTTAATTTTAAGCTAAGAAAAACTTAACTAAGAAAAACTGCCAAAATGCAGCCCTCTTTCCAGTACTCCAAAGCTGCAATTTCAGTTTCTTTCCATTTGTTTTCAACATATCTTTTGCATTTATTATGTTGCTTTTGCATTTTCACTTCAATCAATCATACATACAGATCGTGTGTAAGTATCAAGACTACCCCCACCAGTTTCTGGATTTCTATTGATCTCGACTTTAGCTTTATGCTTTTAGGCCATTGACGCCTTCTTTTTCTTTTTTTTTGGTGGCAGAATTGACCATATTTGAGGAGGGTGGAGTGCTAAGTCATCAGCAAGCTAACTAGACTGTATGAGTACATCACACAGATACCGCAGATACTGCGTTTAGTGCTTAATGAGATACTTATAAAATACTAGAATTTCACTTGCAGATGTAACTAACCACCCACAAATCAATTTTATTTGCCAGATAATTCAGTTAAAAATGCAAGAGCACAATCATAGTCCAGAGGTCCATTTTAGTGATTTGAGCTAGCTCAGGTGAGGCCGAGTGGACAGGTAGGTAGTTGGCACCTACCTCTCACTGAAAGTGACTCAGAGCTCCTAATAATAAAGTTAAACCCTTGATAAAATGTAAAAGAGTGAGTTAAAGAAATAAAAATAATAAAGCACACCCCATACAGTTGTTATGAAAAGGAAATTAAGCTATAGAGATTCAAATTGCTTTTTGTTCCAGGCTGGTTACCTAAACCTAACCAAACAGAGAGTGAAAGCAAATCTTAAAAATAATTGGAAACTAAATGGAAAAAAATAATGGTCACACACACAAGACAAGAACCACAGTCTCCTAGATGAAAGTATCATGACATGAGTCTGTTGCAAAAGCTATGACAGTACACCTTCAACAACCAGCTATTTCAAGCTGCTAAATTTGTTGGTAAATCTTCACATTTATTGAGGATCTGTATGTTTGTATGCGAATAAGCCTGATAAAGCCCCATTGTAAGGCAAGGCCTAACCTTCATGATGCTCACTAAGATATAAATAAACAATTTTTTTTTTCTCTTTTTCAATGGAAACTCATCTTTTCTTCGAGTGAGAAAACCCGCAGTGTAATTAGACCGAGGTCAGGAATTGTTAGAGAGGTTTATTGTGAGGATCAAAGTGGATTTCATCATTGATAACACAGTGTGAAATCTGTGTTAGGCGAAGTGTTTATGTTGGCATAAAAATAAGTTTTTGCAGCTCTTTATGTTTTTAGTTTATTTCATTGCCTTTGAAGATGTTTTATAAACCGGAGGTGCTGTGGAATCTGCTGAACCCGTAGAGGAGCATGTAGTCCCTCAAGTTAAAACATGAAAATCAGCAGAAGTGAAGTTATAAGAATCTCACTCAGTCTGAGCTGTACAAACAGACCAGCCCGATATGTAATCATTTTGTTTGTTTTTCATTGTCAGTCCAAATTATCATTTTTAAATTTGCTCCTTCATTTTTTGCCCAGTAATTTGACATTTCACCCATTTACTTCACTGTGCTTTTGAGTCATATTTAAGGTATGTTTACTTGAGTATTTACATTTTTTTTTACTTCAATTTACAGTACTGCACTTCTACTTCACCATATTTCAGAGGGATATTTTTATCCTCCTACATTTGTAGGTATTTATATTGCACATGACCCCATCTAAAATGTTACAATTTGTGATAAACTTCCAAGTGCAGTACAGTGTATAAAGTGAAGTTTCTATTGTGCAAAGTAGTTAAAGTTTTATTAATCTTCAATTCAATTCAATTCAATTCAATTCAATTTTATTTATATAGCGCCAAATCACAACAACAGTCGCCTCAAGGCGCTTTATATTTTAGGGTAAAGACCCTACAATATTAGAGAGAAAACCCCAACAATCAGAAGACCCCCTATGAGCAAGCACTTGGCAACAGTGGGAAGGAAAAACTCCCTTTTAACAGGAAGAAACCTGAAGAAATCTTGAAAAGACTAACATGAAATAGGTGACTAAAGAGGGAAAACTGACAGTTTGAGTATGAGCTTATCGGCTCAGTGCTTTGATTTTCCAGCCCATGGTTTTACCTCTTTGGTTTACT